>QLTV01003404.1:336411-362669 GCA_003457575.1 Thermophis baileyi
GCCATGTGACTGGGTGGGAGTGGCTTGGCAGTCGTGTGACCGGGTGGGAGTGGCCAACTTGTAAAATGTGGTGAAAAGGTGACTTATGACCATTTTTCACATTTAATGACCGTTGGTCATTAAGTGTAAAAATGGTCATAAGTCACTTTTTTCACTGCCATTGTAACTTTGAACAGTCACTAAACTGTTCAAAGTTACAATGGCAGTGAAAAAAGTGACTTATGACAATTTTTCACACTTAACGACCGACGGTCGTTAAGTGTGAAAAATGGTCATAAGTCACTTTTTCACCACATTTTACAAGTTGGCCACTCCCACCCGGTCACACGACCGCCAAGCCACTCCCACCCAGTCACATGGCCATCAAGCCACTCCCACCCAGTCACATGGCCGTCAAGCCACTCCCACAAAATTAAGCCACGCCCACAGAGTGGTAGTAAAAAAATTTGGAACCCACCCCTGGGTTGTCCCCATTATTGTACAGCAAATTCTTGTGGCACAAAAGCATAAAATGTTTTGGCTTCAGTGCTATGTATTTACTTTGGATTCAGGCAATCCTTTGGTGTAGATATGCCCAAAATTATACCGTAAAGATTTTGAATGCGTGAATCTTTAGGAGTTCTCATTATTTGTTGGGGTTCCATTCCAACTTAACCACCACAGATAACAAAACAATGGGTAACAAGACCTTGAAAAAATTACTTTATGGATCCACAAACGCACACCTACCATTTTACATATGCATATAATTCCATCCAAATACCCAAAAGTCCTTTCCAAACAGAATCACATGCTTCAAACCACAGATATTTATTGCAGATAACAAGATGCTGTTTGATATTGATTGATAACAAGATCTTACAAACCATGAATTGATTGCTAATAAAACTAGTTAATAAGGGTCAACTCTGTCAATATTTCCAATTTCCAATTCCAATGCCAATTTCATGAAGTTTTCTTCGGTAAAAAAAAAAAAGCTTCTGTTTTTCTACATTATTTTCAGGGTATTTGTAGATGTCATGGGTTGGTGGTTCTGAATCCAAACTATTGTTTAAAAATGAAGGTGCTATCACTGGTTCATTCTTCATGTTTCCAATACATCCTAATATGCAGTGATTATTTCATACAGATATTTCTAATATATTGATTTGCACATTTTATTGACATGGCAGGTTTTGGTCACCTCATCAAACAGTTGTTGACACTGGCAGGTGGTCGCATGGTGCTAGCCCTGGAAGGAGGACATGATCTTACTGCCATCTGTGATGCATCAGAAGCTTGTCTAAATGTTTTACTGGGAAACGAGGTAACCAGCATATTCAAAGTTAATAAAACAATGTAAAATTCCTGGATATTTGTCATACTATGCTGGATTTATAATCTATTATAGAAATAGGGGTAAAGGTCAGTAGAATTACTTTGCCTTTGTAAGTACTTATAAAAACCGTTTGTGGGGAAATTTAATATGGTGATAGTGGAAAACCTGTTTCATCAGCTATTCATAGAATGGAAAGTCTAAGTATTTTTTGGAAAAATGATGCCTGTTTTTAACAGAAGTCATTGCTGCCTACATGGATCCAGCCCAACAGACAAAGATTAAACAGTATGTTATCCATCCCTAAGACATTTTTTTCAGACATCTGATCTTCCAGTGATTAATTTCCTTTATTTAAATGAAGATATGCCAAATCATTGCAGTTGAGAATTTCATTCGTGAGTAATGAATTAGCTACTTAGCTATTAACCACACAGTCAGCTAAAAAGCTGATTTCAGCCTATAGGATCAATAACAAAGTGCCAAAGGATAGGACTAAGTCCCGGTTTTCATAATTTGGAGATACAATTATTTATAGACTATTAATGTCGCAATTAGAACCTTTTTTTGGTGGAAACTCCATTTTCCAAATTGCATAAACATTGAACTCACTTTCATTTAAAAAACAAAACAAAAAAACCTGGCAAGGCCAGCACTGACTTCTCATGATGGCACATGCAACTGAACTCAAATTAGAAAGGTCAGAAAGGCACTCTGCAGTTTGTCAAATGTATTTATTCATGTGCTTAGGATTAGAATTCATAAACATGAATGCAGCAGGCTTTGAAATACTTTTGTATTGCTATTGTTGTTCTTGGCTTCTCTGTCCATGCAACAGTATGCTATTCCATCTACACAACTTTTCAGTAGATGCGTGCGCGCGCGCGCACACACACACACACACACACACACACACACACACACAGAGGCACACAGAGGTTTACAGATATATAGATATACATATGAAATAAGCCACTGTAAGCAAAACAGTTACTTCCAACATTCACAATGAGCAAATCAGGCTTGAAGATACAGACTAATTACAAAAAAAATTTGCTTTGAATCTTTGGAAGAAAACATCCCAGAAAAAACAAAACATACACGTACAAATATAATTGATTTTTGCACAGAAAATAATCAGTTGAGAAGCTATGTTGTGCTCTACTTAGCTACTGCTATTCTTTTTGTGCAATAGTGGAAGATGTCTTATAATTTAAACATTTAAGGATATAATTATACAAATATAATTTTATTATGTGTTATTTATTACATTTATATGGTACCTGATTCCAACTGACTCTGAACAGTTTACCAATGATTTAAACATGAAAAACATGACAATAATAACAAGAAGTAAAAAAGTGTAGATATTGCTAAATAAAAATTGGGTAGAAACAAAAAAACACCAAAGGATAAAAAATTAAAATTGCAGGTAGTTATCAACTTATAACCATTCACAGTGACCAAAGATATAATGGCACCGAAAAATGTGATTTATGACAATCATTGCACTTATGACTGTCACCGCATCCCCATGATCATGTAATTAAAATTTGGTGCTTGACAAACAATACATTTTAAAATGGTTGTAGCATCCTGCGGTCATGTGATCATACTTTAGGACCTTTTCAACTGATGTCAGGCAAGCAACATCAATGGGGAAAGCCAGATTCACTTAACAATCACTTGATTCACTTAACAACTGTGGTGATTTACTTAACAACCATAGCAAAAAATCATGAAATAGAGCATAATTTACTTAACTGCCTAGTATTAGTATTAGCATTAGCATTTAGACTTATATACCGCTTCACAGTGCTTTATAGCCCTCTCTAAGCAGCTTACAAAGTCAGCATCTTGCCCCCAACAATCTGGGTCCTCAGCTTAGCAATGCAAATTCTAGTTCCAACTGTGGTCATTAAGTCAATAGAATATGTAATAGAATATGAGGCCTATCACTGCATAACTTACAAATTAATTGAATAAATTTTTAACTGTGCTGCACTTAGTTATAAATTAAATTATGGGAAAACAATGCAACCAGCTTCTCTTGATTGTCAGAGTTTTTGCACCTCAGATAACCCTTTCACAAACATTGTAAAGCCACTGTTTCTAGCATAAGCAGGTTTAAAACTCCATCTGTTACATGAAAGAGCTCCCTCAACCTTCTGCTCCAGCCCACTCATAGGATCTCAGAACTATTTGTTTATGAAATTCATCATGCTATAAAATAGTATCAGCTTCCAGTTCATCTCTGGCTGTTCTGGTTTGATGGCTGTTCTGGTTTGAGTTGGCGTAGCCAAACCAATATCAGTTGTGTATTGTTTTTATTCATCCATTTAACATAATTTATGATCTTGTATTGTTACTTGATTACCATATGCTACCCATACATAGTGTAGTCATTGCACACTCATTTGGATTAGCTCTTCTAAAATTTCAGGAAAGCAAGCAACAAAGCAATCTACTCCTGAATTCTTTTTGTTTGATCAGTAGAAAAGACACAACAAGAACCAATTCTGTTGCCCTGGAATATTATGCCTCAGTTATAATGCATTTAACTTGGAAGGGAGTCCCATTAATTTCAATGTATTTGATTTCCAAGTATGTGTGCTTTGGACTACAGCCCAAATTTGGAAATTATACAGAAACCTAACTTGGATCTAAATCACACTTACTTGCATTCCTATGAAGCCAGTGGGACCAACTTCTAAATGTAAACTTTTAAGGTTACAGTATTACACTTAGAATCAGTTTGCTTTTTCCCAAGAGTATTTATGTCACTTTATCATCACTTTTTAAAGCTAGAAAGGAGATGGACTGAGTCTATATCCCAGATTTCCAGAGGTTTGTTTGAAGTGGGAGAAGGACAACATCCATGGGTGCTGGCTCCATTCCTGACCATGTTATGTTAAGTGAAAAAGTCCATGGTGGAATTGTTCATTGGTTTGATAAACTATGCTTAGAATATTGGTGTGGAATCCTGTGCAGATCATATTTCCAGTTGAAAGGATGCCATGCCAAATGTATAAAGGATCTCACTTCATATATTAACATCTGATGTGGAAATGTCAGGAGTGAAGCTGATTTGAACAGGGATTCCGGAGTACAGTGAGAACAGACCTGGGCCTCCTTTGCTACTTCAGTTATATGACTGCTGAGTAGAGCTTGGGTGAAACCAATTTGGCAGGAACTACTGGTTGTTTCTCTTTAAAATCTCTTTCTAAACTTCCCTAGGGAGTCACTAAGAGGGATATTCTTTTGAGAAGTGTGAAAAGATTAAGCAGTTAGCTCCCTTCTGAAATCTGAAGTAAAAATACTGAATCCTTAATTGAGGTATTCGGGGTAAGGGAGATTAAGCTACTTCAAGATATTCATGACGCACTCAGTTGGTGATTTGAAGGCAAATCCATTCATTATATAAGCAACTATCAAAACAAAGAGACCTGTTGTTCCAACTAATTAGAAGAAAAGCTTGAACTGCAAAGGATAAATTGTTTAGATGACTAATTGCTTGAGATAATAGCATGAGATCAGTATTTTAAAGGCAAGGATTTTTTCCCCCTGATAATCTCTTACTTATTTTACCAGAAATTATAATGGAAGAAAAGCTCTTTGTGATTAAGAAATACATAGCACTTGACTTGAACGGAACTTTTGCTTAAGAAAACTGCAGTTAGGTTGACTGTTAAGTTCTCATCCTAAAGCTGATACTTAGGGCCAATCCTGCCATTAGATCAAATAAGACCTCTGACAGCTGATTTGGGATGCCATGCAATTGAAAGAGCAGAACATGTGACAGTTATTAAATTTATTTTTGTGTTATTCCTGCTAAAGAAAAGTAGAACATGAAATTTTCTCCCTCAGGTGCCAGAATAACTTGATTGCTTTTAGTCTTTTGAACCTTGACTTGGGGAGACAGGAAGGAAACACCTGTTGCCCAGAGGCTGCAGAATGCCGACCATGGTGAGACTCTAACTTTGCATCTTCAAGTTACTGAATAAAGGCAGTGGAAGTGACACTGGAAAAAATCCTTTAAAAAGAATGGATTTAATCCATGCAATTGAACCTTATATCTTCGTAGAATTGAGAATGAATCAAATATCAACACACAGGGTACATGTAAGTGCAAGATCTCAAATCTCAGGGCAGGAATAAGAATTTTTTGAGACATTGGAGCAGAAAAGTGCTGAGTCATGGACAAACGGACCCATTCTTTACAAAGTATTTTCTTCCCTCTCAAATTTCCCATTTTTATACAGTATAAAACTGGGCAACTGCATGATTGTGAGCTGACATTTCTTTACAAAGGCTCAGTATACCTTGGCTCCCTTCACCCAGTGTGCTTATAGATGCCATTTCTTTGAAAATGCCTTTTCTCATACAGTACATACCCAAATTTAATAGCAAATGCAAGAAAACATAGGAGAGGCCAAATGGGTTAGCTTCAACTGTTTAAAAAATATCCCTTGGTGTATCTTTTCAAGCATATCCGTCAACTGGTTCTGTTGCTCCTGCACTGACCTTAGTCAGTTGTTTATGTAAAATTCTTTTATAAAGATGTATTTCCACTCTTTCAGTTTTTGTGCTCTTTGGCTCCAGTGCTAATAGAATGCCAAGAAGCGTAGGAGTGAAGGTGATGTTGCAATGTCTGTCAGCTATAGAGCGATTCCTTTTGTTCACTGCTTGGTCTCATGATATTTTCCAGGGACACCCTCTTGTCTATTTAGTTTAATGATTTTAAAAAATGGATCATTGCCATCAGAAATTATTCTCTGAAATACAGATACTCTCCCTCTCAGAGAAAACATGATTTGTTACAATCCTTGTTTTTTTTTAAAGTGGTTCTTAACAAGAGTGCATCTGGGTCACAAAAGGTGAGAGCGTAATGATTCTACCTCTGGATTCTGATGAGGTTTTACTGAGATGGTGCCGAAGCTGACAGAGGAACTGAGGCCAAAGTTCTAAAATGAATTGTTACCTATTTGCCAAAGCTGTTAAGGTGACACAAAGGGAGAATGATTAAATATATGACAGTAATTATATTATTATTTAATATATTTGCTTAGGTTCAATTTGCATTTCGGTTAAATTATAAATTGTATCTATTATACTCATCCATTAATATTATTGGAACCACCAGTATGCACACATGACCCACAGTAACATTAGTTTCCCAAGCTGGATTTGCATTCCTGATGCTTTTAGGAACTAACTTTATTAGCCTTTTGGTGAACTGTTATCAACAACATGTCTCCCTTTTCAATAAATATATTCATTTGTTTAAAGTATTGCTTATTGCAATTATAGATCTATAAATAACGCCATTCCAATAAATCAACGGTTTTTATTGAGAATGAATTGTATCAATCGGGAATTTGAAAAATAAATATGTTAAAGCTAATATAAGGAAAATAATTATTTTAGTTAACACCCAATTAATCTCTAGAATTGGGGGCAGGGCAATTGGGATAACATTAAATATGATTACTGGACTTTTATCTTCCCAATTTAAGTAGTTGCAAACACTGCAAATACCAAGCTCTTTTTAATTTTGTAAGTATTCTTTACTTACTTACTTACTTACTTACTTACAAAATAATTGTATCACATTATAAAGTTGTGTACTCAGATGACAAGCCTGTGTAAACAGTGACAAATTTTCCATAGTCTAAGTAAATACATCTACATGGTTATACAGGAATATGAAGACAAATTTCAACATTACAAGCCATAACTGCACTGTACATACAATGCTATATTAATATAATACTATGTTTTACTCACAGGTATTGTGTAATGCACATCAAATTAATGTGTGAATTTTTCATTTTTTATTTTAGTCATATGAATTATGGGATGGATGTTGATATTGTATGATCTTTTCAATTCTAAAGCAGTTTCAGTAATATTTTGTTTTGGTGTACAGCTGCACATATAGACACAATGGAATTTGATTTGTGAGTAGCTTACCAAAATTACCGAAATAACTAACATTTTTAAATGACTATTACATAGACATGCACCTGCTCAAGAGTCTCTGTAAATTAGTCTTGCAGTCATTGGAAAGCCCCCTTGGAATTCAATTACATGGTTGAAAAATAGAAAATAAAAACGGTCTTTCTCTCCATGGAACAGCAAGAAAGAGTCACAAGTTATCTCTCTGACTGATAGTTTCAGAATTCAATATTTTTGATGTGCTGTTGCTTCCGCTGAATTTTCAGTATATTCATACCCTTTTCTATTTGATTTCTTCTATTTTTTCCCCCAGTTGGAACCTATCTCTGAAGACATCCTTCATCAAACACCTAATGTGAATGCAATGGTTTCTTTGCAAAAATCCACTGCAATTCATAGTAAGTTTCAGGGATTACTCATCCCTAAACATTTAGTATTGCTGTTATTAACCGAACTGTTTTTTAGGATATGTAAACAATCCATTTTTTCTGACTAGTCATGGCATAATAGCATTATATAGTCATCTGGTGGATTTCGCCTTTCTGCCTCCATTAATAGAAGTTTCCAGATACCTTTTTTTTGTTTGTTTATTGGCAGCTCTCCCATAAACTGAAATTTTCAATACCTGGACAACTGTTTCTATTGAAAAACATGGATAAAAAATTGTTTGTAGTTCAAAATATATTAAAGAAGCTGACATTCCTAGATGCATGATAGGGTCATTTTAGAGCCCATAATCTTTAGAGCCGGTGGCACATTTGAATTTTGAAGGAAAATTGAGGCAAATCAGAAAGCAACTAACAGTGATTGCTCCTCAGCATTGGCTGCAATGTCATAGTATATTTTCTACCCCGTTATAATTTACTTTTTTATTTTTCTGGATATACGGGTACTTACCATTTATGTTCTCTAAAAATACATACTGGTCTTACAGTATGTGGGTTTCCAAAGCATTGCCATAATATGTATAAAATTCTAAATATAGCTGTTTTTGTAAGATGAATGTTGTGCAGGTAAATAATTCTAATGTTTTCAGCCATTTTGACAACTCTTTTATTTTTGCTCTTGTTGCTCTATTAGCTATGGTGTTAAATGTTAAAGATTTACTCCATACACTTGGTATTTCATTGTTAAATCCCAATGTTTTTCACTTCTTTTTGAGCTAGACTATTATGCTTTGCTATTAGCACATTCATAAATTAAACTTGTAGTCATCAACTATTGTGATGTATGGAGTTTATGTCCTAGATATTGATCTATATAAATTCAGAAATCTTTAAAAAAATTACATGATCATTCTGGAACTTTTTTTTCAATGTTTCAGTCACACTAATATTTTATGATATTAGATCCCCATTTTTAAATAAATCCCATTGTACCTTTTGTGCCAGTGTTTATATCTTCTCTTATAATTTTTCCAGATATTTTTGATACAGTTTGTGAAGGGTTTAATCTTTCTCTTTACGAAACCTATATTTGCTGTTGTTTTTAATGCTTTGAATTTTGATTTTTATTCAGTTGTTCTAAGTGCTTGTTCTTGTGCTGCAAATATTTACCCTGCTGTTTCCTTCTTGATGGATCCAATATGAAGCCACTGTCCATATTTTGCCACTGTCCATATTTTCCTCAGTTTTTTTCAGATATTAACCTGAATTGCAAATGCTTATTTTTCCAATTTCTCATTTGCTGGTGTAACTGGGGGAAAGGGTCATTGTTATTTATATAGGTGTTATTTATGGTTTATAATAATTATGTATAATACAATACATGTATTAGTATTACAATTTTAATGTAAATAATCTCTTAGAAAATAAAGACAGGTGGATCAGGATTCCTGATGTGAAATGTTGTTCAGAAGTGTGATGATAACCTTCATATTGGAGTTTACAGACCCATGTTTGAATTATGTCAAGAATATACATCTTTTTGGGTCAAGGGCTACAGTTAGAGGAATTTAACTTATTTACAATAAACAGACCAAATAAAAGAGGAGGTGGAGTTGCACTATATATAAGAAATAATTACATCTCTACAGAAATACAGGACAACGATAAAAACTGTCTTGAATGCATTTGGGTCAATATAAAAGGGGGGAAATGACATTGCCATAGGTGTATACTATAGGCCACCCAACCAAACAGAGGAAATAGATGAACGTTTTGCTAGTCAGTTAATTAGATAGGTAGGAAGCACATCACAATAGTAATGCAGGACTTTAACTATCCTGACATCAACTGAGAGACAAACTCAAATGGAAGATCAAACAGGTTCCTGACAAACCTAGCAGACAACTTTGTCTCCCAAAAAGTAGAGAAGGTAACTAGGGGATCAGCCATATTGGACTTAATTCTCACTAATAGAGATGAAATGATAGAAGGTGTTGAAGCAATATTGGAATTCAACATTATGCAAGCATAAGCAATAGAACAAAGTCAAACTAGAGTCTTGGACTTTAAGAGAGCTAATTTCAATAAATTTAGAGAGATCTTGGAAAGGATTCCATGGATGAGAATTCTAAGGGGAAAACTTGGGAAACTTTAAAAAGTGAGATTATAAAAGCACAGTCTAGCACAATACTAATGAAGAAGAAAAAATATCAGTTTCTCAAAAGAAACCAGCATGACTGTATAAAGAAATGTCTGATAAATTGAAAGACAAAAGAGACAAGTATAAAAAGTGGAAGGTGGGGCACATAACTAAGGCAGAATATCAGCAATTCTGATTTCCTATTCTATTCTATTCTATTCTATTCTATTCTATTCTATTCTATTCTATTCTATTCTATTCTATTCTATTCTATTCTATTCTATTCTGAGGCTAATTCCTTGTGTGTTCAGTCACACTTGGCCAATAAAAGTTCCTATTCCTATTCCTATTCTATTCCTATTCTATTCTATTCTATTCTATTCTATTCTATTCTATTCTATTCTATTCTATTCTATTCTATTCTATTCTATTCTATTCTATTCGCCATCAATACATCTTTGTGGAATTTACAGGGAAGAAAATAGGCATTGTCAAAGCTGAATGTGAATAATTCCTGAATTATATTAATATTTTGATTAATCTCCTCTTATGGATGGTATGTGTCTTCAATCTCGAGTCCTCTACTAGAGATCTAGGAATTTGAGGCTACTGCGCAGGATCTTAGCTGTTCCTAGCCCTGTACTCCTCTGGACAGAGTTCTGAAGTCATTCCTGGGATCTCGTAGAGCCACTCTCCCAGTTTAGCAATTACAGCCCCAAGTGCTCCTACCACCACTGGGACAACTTTATTTTCTATATCCTGTCCAATTTTTCCTTCAGGCCCTTGTGCTTCTTTAGATTCTCATACTCTTTCTTCCTGATTTGCTATCAGTTGGCACCACTACATCTATCACATGGCTGTCTTTTGGTCTTTGTCTGTTATCATAATGTCTGGTAGATTGGCTAGTACCCGCCTGTCTGTCAGGATCAGGAAGTCTCATCGAATCCTTATTCGCCAATCTTCTATGGGATGGCCATCTGGGCTTAGCAAGGTCTAGCCCATATTCTGTGCAAATGTTCTTGTACACAATGCCAGCTGCCACTATGTGTTGAACTGTCTCTGAGGCTCTCTGTATAGTCTGCACTTTGGGTCCTGTCTAGTGTGGTGGAACTGCTGCGTAGTGTCTGTTTTTGTGCCGCTATGATCAGTGCCTCAGTATGGTCTTGTAGTCCAGCCCATTCCAGTCACTGATAGGATTTTCCAATGTCTGCCATCTTAGCTATCTGTTAACGGTACATCCCATGCAGAGTCTTGTAAGCTTCAGAAAGGTGCTTTCCTTTGGAGAAAATTTATGTAAACACCCCTTCAAAGCTGCTTGTTGGTCTCTTCCACTTCTAAAACAAAGTAAAGCTCTTGCATTGCTTCACATTAAGGTGTTTCAAACATTTGTTTGATAGTACCAATAACCAGAAGGGGTTTTTGCAATTTCATGGAAAAGAAATTGCAAAAGAAATTGCAAAAGAAATTTCAAAACTAAACTTCCCAAACAAGGTTTCTGTATAACACAAAGGCAATCCTACCACTTCAGCAAGAAAACTGCATTGCCTCCCACTAAGCAAAACACAGCCGTTTTGCAAAGACAAAGAAAAAGGAATAAGAAAAAAGAAAAAAATCTTATTTCTACAACTGACAGGGAAATATTTGGGATAGTTTACATTTTTGTTAACAAAAAAGAACTGAACACAATTTTGTGAGTGTTATAATACATTTTCATTCTGTCTGCTTAGAAAAATGATCAAAGCAAACATGAGAACATTGAGTGTTGTGCTGATTTCATTGAAAGGAATAGGAAAAGTGAAAGTGTCTCTACTTTGGCCAGTTGTTATTGGCACATTTGTGAGATTTTGAGTCAGATGAAATTTGAAGGATGCAGTTATAGAAGGCCAAGATTCTAGCTGTGGGCTACTATTATGAATGCCCTGACAGAAGCTCAAAAGTGAACCATGGAATATCATTTCATTTATCGCAAAGTAGAATATTATTCCTATGGCAAGATATTTCGATTGCTTACCCATATGCTTTTTCTTGGATCACCCACTCACTCACTTTGTGAACACTGAAATCCATAAATAAATGGGATTGAATACTTTGTTCCCTGAAAATGGTAACTGTGGCTTCATGGTCTGTGAGAACATTGTGGAATGTCTCTATAACTTGGTTTGTTTGTTTTATTGTAGTTTCTAAGTAGTTTGATAACAATGTTATTTTTGTATTTGTACATGCTATTTTTCCAGATCTAACAATTATAGTGCCTTAAACACAGGAGGACTTGGGGAATGTCAAGCATTTTACAAGTTGGAAAAAAGCCAATTTTCTGATGCTTTTAGTGCATTTTCATACATTACTCAGAAGCAAGTCCTATTGAGTTCAGATGGGACTTAGTCTAAGTTAAGTGGGTATAGGGTTGCAGCTGGGAATCTTAATTTTGTAATGTATTTTAGACTTTATCCCCATAAAATCCTCCATTATATATAGATCCTAGTAACAACTTAAGGAGTTCTGGTAATTTCTTTCAAAGGAACTGTCTCCCTATCATGTTACATAAGTTGATCAAGCTAGTTTTCTTTTACCTTCTTCTTAGCCATTTTACCGCTTCTAATAAGAATACCTTTTTGGAAAACAGATGGATGAAAGAAACCCTGTCTATTGATTTAGACTGTATTGCAGCAAAAAGCAAGTTGCTCCCAGTTTAGTTCCAAGTCATTGTATTTACAGCTGGATTCTAATATAGTTTAATAAAAATAACTCACCTTCTCCTTGCTGGTAACCTAGCACAGACTTCTCATATATGTGACTACCTTTGCTTGCAGTCTCCTAGCAAAGTATGGGCTGATAGAATGGTAGAGGACCCGACTCCAGCACTAAATATACTACAACTAGATGTCTGCTGAGATTCATTGACTATTTTTGGCTTGGAAAAAGAAGCCAAAAGAGCTTTCCCGCCCAACTTCCCAAGGATCATATCAAGGTTTGATATGATACAACCATACCAGTTTAAGTGATGCAAGACACTTTTAAATGTAACCTTGTTTAGAGACATACGGCCTAGTGTAGCAGAAAAAAAATCAGCAGTGGTGACTATACTGAAAATTCTGAATTTATCCTAACGTGGTCAATAAAAACAGTTCACTATCAAAGATACTTTTCATATATGTTTACAGCAAATTTTGGAATTTAATTGAACCAGTTAAATCTGAAAATTTTGAATTAATGCATACTTTCATTTCAGTTTTAGGTTTTTCTAACTTATCCCTTTCTGTTAAGTAGAATTTTCAAAAGCTTAAGCTGTATTCAATGTACTAGTCTTCAAAGTGACACAAGACCCTTTGTTGCTTCATATGCAGATTGCAAGTTCTAGCCTCTAGGGATCTGAAAAGGTTCAAAGTCATTACACCAATGATTTTGAAAACTGTTTGAGTATTCTATGAAAAAACTGTCCTCTCCATAAAGTCTACTCTAAGTTCCCAGGAATATTCTTGAACTTATCTGTAGCAGATCTTTGGAAGAAATACAAACCTAGTCAGACTTATGTATTCCACACTCCCAATTAGAAAGCAGGAAGTCAGATTTCATTAAATTGGTTCCTTCCCTCAATGTGCTGGGAACCCAAGTCCCAAAATTGTTCTGTGGAATTGTAGAGATGTCAACTCTAGCACATCTGGAGGACACACCAAAGGGAAATTATGATACCAGAAAAATAGGTGTGTGCTATTCATAATGTTATTCATAATTCATAATATTTTTGTCTATTTATTTATCTGGTTTGTTTCTTTTTTTAAAAAAAATGTTATTACCAGCAGGATTTTAAAAACTTTTTTAAAAACCCAAAAATTATATTATTGTCATTATTATTTTATCCTGCATTTTTAAGAGATGTTTTAGTCATCTCACAGAACACCTAATGCTCCTATTTTCTCTATAACAGCAACCTTGTGAGGTGGGTTGGTCTGAAAAACATATGACTGGTCCAAAGCTATCCAGCCAGCATTCATGCCTAAGGGAGACCTAGAATTCCTAGCTTCTTCTTTTTTTTAATAGTTTTTATTGAGTTATTTACATTTAAAAACAACATAAAAAGACATATACAAAAAATACACAAAACGAAACAATACAATACAAAATACATTACATAACCTCTAGGGTTATAATACAGCAACTTATATCGACAATAATCTCATGCTTATATAATCTTTTCCATTTGCGTGTTTAGTTACAATTCATTAACATAATTGTCATATTTTAACATGATTAAACATCGTAATATTTACAATACTCATTTAATTATTTACTAATTTAATTATTTTGGTTCCTCTTGTCAAGCCAATCATATAATTTACTCCAAATTTCATAGTATTCCGAATCTTCCCTCTCATTTAATTCCATCGTCATTTTATCTAACTCAGCACAGTCAAGAATTTTCTTAATTATTATATTTTTGGTAGGTGCATCCTTTTGTTTCCAGCATTGTGCAAGGCTAATTCTAGCTGCAGTGAGTATATGCAGTATAATGTAGTAATATTTTTTCTCAATTTTCAGGTCCAGGATTCCCAATAGAAATATTTCCGGTTTCATAGTTATTTTCTGTTCTGTAATTTCCTCTAGCCATTTCTGGATTTTGTACCAAAATTTCTTTATAACGGGGCAAGTCTACCACATGTGGTCTTGTGATCACCACAATATGATCCAATTTTATAGTTGCATTTCCAACGTTTAGGAGATAGGTTTGGATACATTTTGGCCAATCTCGCTGTGGGTAAATGCCATCAGTAGTATATCTTGTATGAATTTTCTTTGTAAGTAATTGCTTTTGTAAGTTTGTAATTTGTATAATGTAATTCCTAAATATTTAATTTTCTTTACAATTTGAATTTCCAATTTCTCCTCTAATTCTTGATTTTGTATATTCGTTAAATTTTTAGTTATTATTTTAGTTTTCCCTTTATTAATTTTTAGACCTGCTACCTTACCAAATCAATTTATTTCATTTAATAGTATTGGTCCTACTTCTATTGGTCCTTCTATATTAAATACAAGATTATCTGCGAAGGCCTGTACTTTATACTCTTGTTCCCTAATTCTTAGGCCTTTAATCTCTGAGTTTTGTCTAATTTGCTGCATTCATATTTCTATTGAGAAGATAAATAGTAAAGGGGATAGGGGACATCCTTGTCTAACTCTTTTTGATATATTGAAGCCATCTGTTATTTCTCCATTTATGATTATTCTTGCAGTTTGATTTGAATAAATTGTTTTAATCATTCTGATATATTTTTCACCGAAGTTCATCATAGTTAATTGATTAATAAGAAAGTCCCAGTTCAAATTATCAAACGCTTTTTGTGCGTCGAGAAATATAAGTGCTACTGATTTCCCTGGATGGGTTTCATAATATTCCAGAATGTCCAATATTGTTCTTATATTGTTTTTTATATGTCTATTCGGGAGGAAGCCATTCTGATCCGAGTGAATAATTCCAGTAAGTATATTTTTTAATCTTTCTGCCAATATTGCTGCGAAAATTTTGTAATAGACATTTAGCAGCTAGATTGGCCTGTAATTTTGGATCTTTTGTTTCTCTGTGGTGTCCTTCGGGATTAATGTTATCAGAGCCTCCGTCCATGATTTTGGGATCTTTCCTTTATCTAACACCTCATTGTATGTTATCAATAGTAGGTTTCCCAATGGTTTTTGTAATTCCTTATAACATTCTGCTGGGATTCCATCTGGACCTGGAGTTTTATTATTTTTTTGTTTTTGAATTGCTTTCTCTAATTCGGACATCGTTATTGCTTCATCTAATATACTGTCTCTTTTGTCATTTCTGTTATAGGTGTAATATTTGTCTGTTGTAAATAATTTTGAATGTCTTTCTCCTGTATATCATCCTTGCTATATAATTTTTGAAAATATCTTGTCGCTATAGTTTTTTTCTCCTCCATCTGGAATTGTATAGTCTCATTTTCATCTTCCAATTGTTGTATAAATTTCTTTTCTTTTTCTTTCCTTAATTTGTAAGCCAACCACCTTCCCGGTTTATTGGTGTGTTCAAAATAATTTTGTCTGGCTACTTTGATTTTTTGGGCTACTTCCTCTTGTGTAATTAAATTTATCTTATGTTTAATTATTTCTTTTTCCTCTTTAATCTTATGATTCTGTGGTTCTGTCTGCATTTTATATTCTAGTTCTCCTAATTTATTTTGTAGATCTGTAATTTGTTTCTTCTTATTTTTATTCCTTTTTATAGTGTATGCGATGGTAAGACCCCGAATATACACCTTTGTTTTATCACTTTGGGGTTCTGTCTGCATTTTATATTCTAATTCTCCTAGTTTATCTTGTAGGTCTATGATTTGTTTCTTCTTATTTTTATTCCTTCTTATGGTGTATGCGATAGTAAGACCTCGGATATAAGCCTTCGTTGTATCCCACAAATTCTGGATGGTTGTCTCATCATTACAGTTTTCTTCCAAAAAATAATATTAATTCTTTTTCCAAATATTGAATATAATTCTTTTCCTTTACTATTCTTTGATTCATGGTCCACCTCTTTTTCCTTTCTTTTCCCCCTTGCAATGTGATTACCAAGGGGTTGTGATCTGCCCAGGTGTTCTGTTTTATTTCAATTTCTTCTATATTATTTCCTATTTCTGCATCCATCCAAACCATATCTATTCTAGAACATGAATTTTGGGGATTCGAATAATATGTATATTGATTTTTTTGTGGGTGTCTTTCTCTCCATACATCTCTCAATCTTAGTTCTCTGGCCAAATCAAAAATTTTTTTTGGTAAAGTTCTCCTTTCATAATTTTTTTTACTTCCTGACTTATAATCATTTTTTGGGTCTACCACCGCATTAAAATCCCCAATTATACATATATTGTCCCTTTCTAATTTTGTAATTTGATTATATAATTTCTTGTAGTATTCTTTTTGTTCGGTGTTTGGGGCATAAATAACCGTAATTAGTATTTTCTTTTGGTTCATTGAGACTTCAATTATTAGTGTTCTGCCTTCCTTATCCGAATAAATTTGTTTAGGATTAAGCCAATATTTTATGTACACTGCTATTGCCCCTTTTTTTATATTCGGCCAGAGCTATAAAGAGTTTTCCTAGTTTAGGGACTTCCAACAATTTACTTTCATCCTTTTTCACGTGCACCTCCTGCAGACATATGACATCTAAATCTTGTTTCTGTAACCTAGTAAATAATTGTCTTCTTTTAATTGGGGAGTTTAATCCATTTATATTGACTGAAAAGATTTTAACTTCTTCCTCCATTCTACTGCCTACTTGTTGCTCTTGTTACTCTAGTGGTCCTTGTTTCTCTTTGGTTTTTTTATCCTCTCACTTTCTCTCTCTGGTACTTCTTTATCCTCTATTTGTTGTTCTTCTTGGCTTTGGGATTCTAAATCAATGCTATTGTCTCCTTCTTTCTCTATATACTGTTCTATAAATTGGTTTGCCTTCCGGAATCAACCACCTAAAAGGTATTTCGTTTCTTATTAATTTTGTTGTAAAGTATTGAAAATCTCTTCTTTTTTCCCTTATTCTTTTTGGTATTTGTTTGAGTACAATGATCTCTTTCCCCTTAAAATTTATCTGTTCACCTTTTGTGTTTCTATAAATCTCATCTCTGATAGCTTTTTTCGTAAATCTAACCTGTATCTCACGCGGATGCCTAAGTTTTCTTGTGTAGTTTGTTTGTACTCTATAAACCTCATCAATATTATTTCTTAATTCATCTCCATCTATTTGAAGGGATTCTGTCAGTATTTCTAAGATTAGTTTAGGTAAATCTTCCTCTCTTGTTTCTTGCACATTCTGGAACCTTAAATAATAGGCAGATCGTTCCAATTCCAGATATGATATTGCTCCCTCTAATTCTCTATTTACTGTTTTCAGTCTCTCTTCTGTTTCCTCTAATCTTTTTTCTGTTCTCTCTGCTTTCTCTTCTATTACTTTTATTTTCTGTTCATTTTTAGCAATTGCTTCCTGTATTATCTCCATTCTATTGTCTAATTTCTTTATGTCACCTTTTACTTCTCCAAAATTCCCCCTTGTTTCTTCATGATTATTTGACATTGTTTCCTGTGTTTTAACCATAACGTCCTGTGTTTTAACCATAAATTCTTGAATCATATCTAATGAAATTTGTAAACTTTGTAATGTTGGGGTTTGTCCTGTTTTTTCGGTAGATATCACATCTGTAATTAATTTTTGCCCTGCTGGTGAAACCATCGCAGGCATCACTCTTTTGATAGTTTTAGTCACTGTGGATGTGGTTGACATATTTACTCTTTTAAAAAAATTATTCCACAATATCATCAATTTTACCAAACCACCTATATTCTATTTTTTGTTATTCAATTTCCTATTGTCAGTTATTAATAAGGACTTCAGTTATAATATTCTATTATAGATTATAAATTTCTAGTATATTAAAAAATTATTTTATATCAGATATATAGGGAAGAAAAAAGGTAAGAGATTATGAAAGGAAAGAACTGGAGAGAAAGAAAAATCAGGAGGCAGAAGAAAGATTTCAAAACTCTAATAAATATTATTGTTTACTAATTATTGATATTAATACTTAAAGTTAACTAATTAATTTAATCTTATTACCATCTATAAATACATAATACTTAATTCCTATTTCAGATATTAAATATAAATAAATAAATTTAATTCATAGTATATAACATGTATTAATATAATATAGTATAAATATAATATCAATAGTATAAATAATGTAAATATTTTCAATATTATAAGTCTGGAGAATCTAAATAAATAACTAAAAGTCAATATAGATATAAATTAGTCCAAAGAGGGATTCCTATATGCAATCCAAATAGATATCAAGGAAAGAAAAAGTTTTCAGAAGAGTCTGTAAAGGCAATTTTAAGTTTACCACAGATGTTTATCCTCCGCTTATTCACTGTCTACTTTCAAGATGTCGTCTCCTTTAAGAACGCCCAGTCACTGTCTTTCCTGTCTTCTTCTGTTGTCCGTTGTCCCCACACATTGAATTCGGAAAAGCTGTCTCTCCACCTTCTTTTCTTCTTCTCTTTTTTCCCCCTCAGACCAGTCTTTTATTAAATCCTTTTAAATCCTTTAAGCCTGCACTTTCGATCGAAGTTTTTCTTTTCACCGATCCGTGCTCGATAGTTTTTAAGTTATTTTAAGCTCCACACCGCTAAGGCACCGCCAATTCCTTTCTGGAGACTCACTTAATCGTCCATATTATCTGTAGTTATCATTTATTCAGGAGTATCCTAAGTATTATTATTATTCCAAAGAGTCTGTCGATAATCTTGCTGTTTCACAATCTCTGCTTCCACCGCTATCTGTTCAGGCCGCCATGTCTCCGGACCACACTGTTATAGTTGGTCTCTTCTGCATCTGGTTTTGGGGATTTCCACCTTCCGCAACAGTGGGTCGCTCCCCTCCCCGTTGCCGCACGGTGTTCTCCTCCTTGTCGCTCTCCACCTTGAGGATCTGCGATGCAGATTTCGGCCTCCAAAACGCAAAACATCGGGCAGAGTACTAGCGATCAATTTCTCTGCACTGCACCACCATGACATCACCCCGGAAGTCCCAGAGTTTCCTAGTTTCTATCCACTGTTTCTTTCCTGGTTTCTATCCACTGTTCCTTGGTTTGTACCAAACTGGTTCATGAACCACTATTTCTTTTCCTATCTCTTTTGAAAGCTTTCCTATAATATATGACCCTATACCAAAGAGAGATAAATTGGTATAATAGTTAAGGCATTAAGTTAGAAATTGGGAGACCACGAATTCTAATCCTGACTTAGGCACAAAGCCAGAAGGCTGACCTTTGGCTAGTCCCTGTATCTCAACCCTAAGAAGGAGGCAAAGGGAAACCACTTCTGAAATCTAGCCAAGAAAACTTCAGGGACTTATCAAGGCCGTCATTAGGAATCAACACTGATTCAAAGACATCAAAAGAAAAAGGAAAAATCCAAGTACATATAATAATGTCAAATAAATTATTGTTCTAGTACATCTCCTGATGTTTGTAGATGAAAGAACATCCAGAACTAACAAACCTGATTTTTCTGATGGCATAATTATTAGAAAGATCTGTTCTGGTCTTTCTAGTTTCTGCTCCTGTCATAGTCATTTCTGGATTGCTCTTTATCTTCACCAATCCCATTTCCTACTTACAGTTGTGAGAAATGTATCTTCCAGTTCTAAGAAATGCTAGATTGATAGTGTAGTAAATATTGATAGTGTAGTAAATACTCATTCTACAGAAAAAAAAAATCCTCAGTGGTTCCTTCTCAGATGCTCGGAGTTCATTAAATTCTGTGATGATCTTTTCAGTTTATTACTTTCTCAGAAGGCTGTGACATAGACCTTGGAAAGAGACAGAACTTTCCAACTTGGCACTGAGGGCCATAACTTCATCGCAGTCATTTGGAATCCCAGTTACTCATACTCATGTACTTAGAAGCTCTCTGTGTTGGACTTAAGCAACTACTTGGGCTTATACCACCATGCTAGTGAAATTTCCCATAAATTATGGTGTGTTTTCTTTAGGGAAGTACTGGAAGTCTGTGAAGCCTTACATCGTGCCAGTTAGCTGTAAGCTGGCTGAAACCCAAGAGAGAGAGGAGACAGAGGCAGTCTCAGCCATGGCCTTACTTTCAGTGGATGTTGAGCAGTCTTTTCTACCAGGACATGGCAGGTAAGTCCAAAATCTTAGACACTAAAAGTGTCAAATAAATTAGTGGCATGACTGAGAAAATACATTAAAAGCACCATTTTCTCTCTTTATTTTTAAAGCCCAGGGTCTTTTGTGTAACTAATAAGTGGAATGGCTTGCCTACAGAATTTGTGGCTGTTATAACACTGGAGGTTTTTAAGAAGAAATTGGACAACTATTTGTCTAAAATGTTATAGGGTTTCCTGCTTGAGCAGGGGGTTGGACTAGAAGACCTCCAAGGTCCCTTCCAACACTGTTATTTTGTTAAACTTTTTTTTAAACTGGAAATGCAGAGAAAAATACTACATGGGTTTGGGATTCTTGTTTCAGGTGCTTGGGAACTGGCTCACCTTTATGACTGGTTGCAATGTCCCACAGTCATGTGACCACAATTTGTGATATTTTTGTCAGTTTCAAGCAAAACCACCCATTCATAAGAAAGTGTTTAGTTATGAACGCAGCATTGGCTTAATGCAGATTTGCTTTATAACCTGTCACAAAAACTGTTACAAAACCAGGTTCAATCATGTGGGTACCTCTACTGGAAAGACCTAAGAAAACATGAAATCTAGTCCCAGTTGCAATCATAAATTGCATACTATCTGTAACTTATTTCTTACATCTGTAGCTTATATCCACACCTGCAACATTGTTATTGTTTATTACCCAAGTTTTGTTGAAAGGATTGAAAATCCTGAGAAAAGGACAATTGTTATGTTACTGTTCCTAAGGTTAAACAAAACATGTCCCCTTTAAAGCTTTTAAAAACAGCAGCCAAGAGAATCATCATACATTATTTTTTTTTAAAAAAGAAATCTTTTCTGCACCTGGAATGTAACACTAATGCCCACTAATGTTGTAATAAGTGGGTCAAAAGTTCACCAAGTAATATCTTTAGTATCAGAAGCACAGAGAAAGACAAAGCTTCATGAAAAAAGATGAACAAGTCATTCCCAGGGCTGGCTTCATTAATGTGCTAAATGATATTCCCAAATCCCAATCCAATTGGATTTCGTGTTTGGATTCTCACTATACTCTTTATGATATAGTCATACAATCCTGCAAACTTTCAATCCCTTCCTCTTCCACCTTTTATACATTTTCCCATAGATTCCTTCTATGTGATATATCTAGACCTCATAAACATTAAATATTCATTAAGAAAACCATGTTCAGGCAGCAATTTTGTTACATTAATGAAGATTAATAAGATAGTTGTAAGAGGGAAGTGGAATATTTCTACTCAAGGCATGCTTAGATATTGCAAAGGCTCCTAACATGGAAACTAGGAAACTCAGCGGCAGAAATGAATTTGAAATGAAATATTGGGTTTCACCAGGGATTCTCCCAATGCTTTCTCGGAAATAAAAGCAGGCAAACAGTATTTGAATCTCCATTCAGAACCTTATAGATTCACCTTATCAGTTTCAAGTCAGGGAATCTTCAGGAGCTTACAGCAAGTGGAACCAGTGTGACTGAAGCATATGATGAAATAATCCTGCTGAATCTATGCATGTATTGATCTTGTTAATAGCTGCATGAAAAGACATCTGGGAACCCTAATGTGTGCTTCCTTGAATTTCATGATGAAATAAAGATGAAATATAAATACATAATTATATGTAGTTATGTGCTTTTCAGCCAAAAAGGGCCCCAGAGGAGCTTGCAAAAATCAGTATGACAATTTCTGTCCTCAGAATTGCACACAATAATCGCATTTGACATAATTTCATTTTCATTTAGAGATAATACAATTAATGAAATATACTATGATTTTCTTATGTATACATATTTCTTAGCAAATTTTAGAAGACCCTTAAGAGTCTCCCCTTAGTTTTTATGGACGTATGTGACTTGAGATTTTCTTATTTGTCATCTCTGACTTAAAAAGTCATTTAAAAATAAACTGAATATATGATAAGAACCCAAAAATGGCAAACTTTTTTTTTTAAGTAGACAAGTACCTTTAGTAATTTAGTAATTAAGTAGATAAGAGCAGGATAAAAGTGGCACTGTAATTTAAGATGTTGTCCTATACAAAAACAGAACAAGGAAGTTCCAGGATTATCTTACACTGATCAAAAATATTAATGGTTGTGCACAGGGGTGAAATGCTCCCGGTTCGCTTGTACCTGTCGGTCACCGTAGAGCCGGTCGCCAAGGTAGCACGAGGCGCCGCCCACCCACCCGGACGTCGCCATTTGGGTTCTTTTACCCTCTACGCATGCGCAAAGTGTTCTGTGCATTCGCAGAAGGTAAAAGAACCCAAATGGCGGCGTCCGGGAGGGTGGGCGGTGCCTTGCGCTACCTTGGCGACCGGCTCTACGGCGACCAACAGATACGAGCGAACCAGGAGCATTTCACCCCTGGTTGTGTATTATATTGGCGAAAACCAGGAGTTGTCTTTCTATGAATAAGGCAAATAATCCCTTTTTTAAAAAAGTGAAATGGAATCAATGAATAACAAAGGAGAGTTCATTTCCCCTGCTTGTCAGCTGTTGTTTCACATTGACCAAATGCGGCTGACTTGGACATGAATTTAACAATTCTATAAAATGAAAGAAAAACTGCCAACTCACTTCGCCAATCAATTTCCACATGATGTGTGAATAGTTCAATGCACAGAGCAGTCTCTCTGTCTCTCTGTCTCTGTCTCTGTCTCTGTCTCTGTCTCTGTCTCTGTCTCTGTCTCTGTCTCTCTGTCTCTGTCTCTCTCTCTCTCTCTCTCTGTCTCTGTCTCTGTCTCTGTCTCTGTCTCTGTCTCTCTCTCTCTCTGTCTCTGTCTCTGTCTCTTTCTCTCTCTCTCTCTCTCTCTCTCTCTCTCTCTCTCTCTCTCTCTCTCTCTCTCTGCGATCACTCAAAAAAGTTTTACAGTGTCTCTGTAAAAAAAGAAAAAGACATTGTACACTTCTTACTTTTATTCAAGCCAAATGCTTTTGGCACTTCTGCAGAACAAGGAAGAGTCCAAATGGAATAGAATTGGACTGAATCCATTGAGTGAAAGAAAGGAGAATAAGGAGTCAAAAACAACCAAATCCTTTACAAATGAATTGCTTTGTATGTTATGAAAAGAAAGTTGTGGATATATTGAAAAAAACATTTTGTGTAAGCCACCTAGCAGAGTGGCTTTCTGACCCTAATTATTTGGATAGATAAATTTGGCTGCAACTGGCACATAAACCAACTTGTGTTATCTTTAATCCCCAAGATCCAGCAGGTTTTTTGCCCTAGTCTAAGTATGTTCATCATGAGCTTGCAACTGTAGAATTTGCTTGTAAAGTATTGAGTTGCCCAAGTCTAAGGATTTAAAATGAATTCCATAACAGATTCTGTTGCAAGTAAATTTGGATGTTTCATTCCCAGAGAGTCTATGCCAAAATGGATGTTAGAAAAAAATAAATTTCTGCAAGTATCATCCTTCCCTGGGGTGGGGTGGGGGAGGGCGGGGAAATCTACATCAAGGATCTACACACTTCTATGAGTTTTCAGAAGATTTATTTCATACTGATAGAAGAGAACAGTTGAACAGTGGGCTCCTTGGTACTTTCTGAGCTTGGTTGTTTCAGAGAACTAATGCAATGCCCAGAATCTGTAGCATTCCCGTGAATGCAACTTAAAAGTATGGATTGGGTACATAGATGGCACCTTTGTTATAATAAAAAAGCACCAACTAGAGAACACACACAAAACCATCAGGAGCATCTTCAAAGAAATAAAATTCTATGGGGAAAAAGAAAACAACAACATACTCATCACAGGCTCATCACAGAGGCATCAAGAGCAAATTCAAAACACAAATCTATCATAAAACTATCCACACCAACCAAGTGCTCCACTACGAAAGCAACAATTCAGTCTTCCACAAGAGCATTACATGAACACCAGAAAAAGGAAACAGATCATCTATACAACAGCTTCCAATAAAATGGATATTCATGCAACTCCATTATAGCAATAGCAATAGCACTTAGACTTATATACCGCTTTACAGTGCTTTACAGCACTCTCTAAGCGGTTCACAGAGTCAGCATATTGCCCCCAACAATCTGGGTCCTCATTTTACCCACCTCGGAAGGATGGAAGGCTGAGTCAACCTTGAGCCGGTGAGATTTGAACCGCTGAACTGCTGAACAGTCAGCTGAAGTAGCCTGCAGTACTGCACTCTAACCACTGCGCCACCTCGGCTCTTAAAAAAGGCATTAAAAAGTGCCTACCACTCAACTCAGTAGAGTACAACTAACATAAGCTGCCATACCTCAAAAACATCTCAGAAACCATCAACAGACTATTACAACCACATGGCATCATCATAGCACACAAACCAAAACATCCTAAGTCAATGTAAAGACCCGGCCAGTTTAGAAGAAAAAACCAGGAATCATTTACAACATACAGTGTAAGGACTCCCACAGCTACCATGTGGGAGAAATAGACAAAAGATTAGAAGTGCACATCCATACACACCAGTCAGAAGACCTGATGAAAACTCCTTAATTTCATACTACATGGACAGACTTACCCAAAGTTTCAACTGAGAAATTGAGCAATCTAGACCAAACCAAGCTCCAAAAGGCTAGATAATTCAAGAAAGACTGGCACCCAGACAAATCAACAGGCACCCAGAGATAAACAACATCTATATATCATTTCAAAGAAACAATCAAAAAGTAAAAAAGGAAACAAAAATACCTAAACACTCCTCACCAATAATCAACACCCAGGTGAGCAGAAATTAACATCAAAGATTAACATTAGAACAACAATCAGAAGCAAACAATATGCCAATCAAGGAACTACCAACTCAGACAAACAAACTAATAGTAAATAACAGTCCAATCAAGGAATCATCAAGACCACTGCCACCAACACTAACAGAGCAAGCCACTAGTATATAAAATGAGAGCAAACCTCACTCTCTACTATGGTAGAATTGATGAAGTTACCTAGTTTGGTAATGAAAGCTCTTCAAGAAAACAACCAAGGTCAGAGAGCACCAAGGAACGTGATTTCTTCCGTATTTAAAATGTCTTTCTCTTTTAAAAAGCTTCTTCCCAAATTCTTTCTGTAAGAGAGGATTCTAATTTTTATAGGCTTGGGGCCAGTTTTGATATTCTGTATAGATTTTTAATTTTGGAAGATAGTAAAAAAATTGCTGAAGGGATATCTGCTTCTAGAAATATATATTTCTCTGGTGATTAAATTATCTATTCATTCCCACTTAAGAGCTTCCATTTCAACAACATTAAGTAGTTTTAACAGTAGACAATAAGATGGGAAGATGTTAGTTTGTTTAAGAATATTATGAACAAGTAATATAAAATTCCATAAAAGAATCAGCTGAAATAGGATAAAAAAATAGACCAGAAATTAAAACTATATGGAGAAAAATTGAAATGCATCACAAATGTATCAAAAATATTTAAGATAAATGACAAATATATGAAAAACTTGTAGACCGATCTTGAGCTATAATCTAAATAGGAACTGTGTTTCCTATCAGTGTATGCTAGTATGTTTTGTAAGGTCTTTGTGTTATAAAATAATAATAATAATGGAGAAAAATTGAAATGCATCACAAATGTATCAAAAATATTTAAGATAAATGACAAATATATGAAAAACTTGTAGACCGATCTTGAGCTATAATCTAAATAGGAACTGTGTTTCCTATCAGTGTATGCTAGTATGTTTTGTAAGGTCTTTGTGTTATAAAATAATAATAATAA
>QLTV01003404.1:369427-395278 GCA_003457575.1 Thermophis baileyi
ATCTATCTATCTATCTATCTATCTATCTATCTATCTATCTATCTATCTATCTATCTATCTATCTATCTATATATCCTGTTTCCCCCAAAATAAGACATCCCCTGATAATAAGCTGAATCGGGCTTTTGAGTGCATGGCAATAAGGCCAAGCACTTATTTCAGGGTTCAAAAAAATATAAGACAATTTGGAGGGCTTCTCTATATTGAAGCACTTTCCAAAAATTACAAAAAAAATTTGTTCCATTTTTGTGCTCTCAAGTTATGTGGAAAATGATTTCTGGATCAACCCATCAAAGCAAGTTAATAGATGACCAAAAAGTAATAGATACCTTTTCCCATCAGGAAATGGATAGATTTTGTATTTCATCCTGAATTCCCATTCTACCAGAAAGTTATTGTTCATTACTTCAATCACTTTCCATTCTTCATGACCTAATAGATATAATTCCCCAAGATTGTCTGTAACTACTTCTTTAAGTTCTTGTAATTTCATGTGTGTGTCATCAGGGGTAGTAACTTCCCCCTTGTCTTCTGACAGCCTCTTTTTTGATTGTCTTTGATGTTTCCAAGCATCAGAGTTTCACAAACAACTTTTGCCAGAGTACTCTGGTTTTGCTTTGTCCAATACCAAATCATGTGGCTTCTTTGTAGTCCAAAGTATTCTCAATCATGTTCTCCAGCATCACTGTCAAAACACATGTATATTGTTTCCTTGTTCAGTCTTTCTGAACTTTCACACCCATATATTGTAACTAGGAAAATGATGTCTTTGCCAATAGTACCTTTATAGTTAACATGATGTTTCTACAATTATTATTTTGTCCAAGGTTTGTCATTATCTTTCTGCCAAGTTGCATGGTTATAGTTATTATCCCTGTGAAGATTTGATCCTAGGAAAATTAAGGTTATTACAGGTTCAGCTTATCCTCTATCTATTTTCATGGAGTCAGAGGTGGATTCCTACCGGTTCTAACTGGTTCTTTAGAACCGTTAGTAAACCGGCGATGATGTAGTCGGTTCTGTCGGTGTCTCCGTGGGTGCCGCCATCTTGGATTTTGCTTCTGCGCATGCGCAGAAGCGATTTTTTGATTGCTGCGCACACGGCGTGACCCTGAGCAAACCGGCAGCAAAAGGATCCAGAACCCACCCCTGCATGGAATTGACATTGTTGACGTAATTTTTTTAAGAAAAAATATTGAGCAACAGTTTAGCTATCCCTTTTTCTTTTTTGAACTTAACAAAGATTCCTCAAGTTTGCCTTGCTTCCCAGAAGGTATCCCAAAGTAAACCCAGTCAGGATCAAGGATGCTTGTTTAACTGATACCATTTCTATTTATATTGCTTCAGATTCTACTCACTTGGTATTGAAGTGTTCAGTAGGTGCAATGATTAGCAAATCTGAACTTGTTTTCCTTGCTGTTGATCCCGTTAAGAAGGTCTCTTGCTGCTTATCTAAGTGAGCCGATGTTGATACTCCTGCTATCTAGCTGTCTGTTGATGGGTTTCCAAAAGTCAGAACATTTTCCTGGTTTTCATGGGGAAGAATTTAGATAGTGGCAGTGATGATGATATTGAGAATAAAAATATTGAGACCCTAAGGTGTGAAAATGAGTATCATAGCTGAGGCAGACATTTGAATTTTGGCTTTCTCAATCCTACTTTGATGGTAAGCCTACCAATTACATTGACATGTAGATCTCTTTCCAAATTAATATGAACTTGCTGTGCAATTCATGATATTTGTCGCAGCCGTAAAAAAACTTGCATTTTGAGCATAAGTCAATTTATCTAGGATTTTGCAATGCTCTAGGTAAATCTCGAAAGAAACACTAGCAATGCTAGAAACACTCCAGAAAACCATTTAACACCTAGAGAGTCCAGAACAATGTGTTACATTCCAAAATGTTCTGAACTACGACTCTGAGCATTGTTTATTATCGTGCAGTTTGGGACCACAAGAGATATTGTTCAGCAACATCACAAAATCATAGAATCTTAAATTTATACAATTGGAATGGGGCATTAAGTCACAATATCATGTATTGTAGTCCATGCAGAAATCCAGGTTAAAGCAACCTTGATGGACAATTGTTTAGGCTCTACAGTACGTATCCATACCCAATAACACTGAACAACAAAGATTTTGCTTCCTGTTTAGTATATTTAATAGATTTTTGATTTTTACTCACAAAAATAACCTGTAATTTAATCTATCACATACCATTTTATAGAAATCTATTTTTACACAATGGCAATGTATACCCATCAGTACCTGTTGACTATGCTGTACACATGAAAGAAACATACAAAAACATGGAACTGTTGTTGAAGCATGTCCAGCACAGTAAGGAGAACTGGAATATCTGTGGAGATCTAAAAACAGTGGCTCTACTGCTTGGAATGCAGCTTGTATATACCAAGTACTGTTATATACCGGTATGTCTATGGGATTGGGACAGCCATGCAAGAGAGTTGCATTAAAGAATGACCATTCCAAAAGAATTTGGTTTCAGCACAGAAAAATGTGGCACTTGTTGGCTTAAGAAATATATTTCTACCTCCGCTTCACATAAAACTCAGATTGATTAAAAATTTTATGAAAATGATGAACAAGGAAGGTGAGGGTTTTCATTATTTGAAACAGATGTTTCCAAGAATAACTGATGCCAAGATCAAGGAAGGATTTTTTGTTGGTCCACAGATCAGATATATCATCAACTAGCTGATAGCCATGCTTCGCTACGAAACTATGTGATGGGGCTTGATAAATTGACACTTAAAGCTTTAAAATTAATGAGTAGTTAAAAAAGGGACTGTATTATTTTGTTAGAGATGGTAAGCTAAGTTTCTGTTACAGATGAAGACATTATTTGCATAGCATAGACTTTAAATTCGTCCCTCAGATGAATTGCTCAGGACCTCCCTGTAAAAAACATTCCTGGTTTTGCTCTCTGGCTGGAGGATGACCAGGCTGTCAGGTGAACTGACTCTGGAGCATGCCACATAGAACTGGCAATGGGAGAAACAGGCAGTTTCCCTTACTTGTGTTTTCCTAATGGCATCTGTAAATATTTTCCTGTGTTTTTTGTCTCTTTTCCCTTTAACTGGTGTTAGAGTAGAAGGAATAGATTCGCTCCTCTGCTTGTGTTTTGCATTTGGATCAGATTTCTTTTCAGGTGGAGAGGGGGGAGTAGAACTCCTTAGTATCAAAGCTTGTTAATATTAATACTCATACTGCGATGGTCATTTTGAAAAATCCTTTCTTAGTGACCACCTAGAAGCCAAGAGGAACATACGTGGCAAATTTCAAGTTTGTAGGCTTTACGGTTCTGGAGATTTCGTGATTAATGTGTGAGTGGTTTTCGCTTTTATATATATAGATGACAAGGTGTTTGAAGATCTGTTAGTGGTACCAGAGAAAATCGCCTGCAAAACATTCAGACATTGTTGAGAATTTTCCTGGCAATTACAGAGCATCAAACTACATTCAGCTGATTTAAACTTCTTTCAGCATACATGAAGTGCAAATGATACTAAAGATTCACTTTCTGCATTCAAACATTGGATTTCTACGCCAAAAATCTGGGTGCAATCAGTGACAAACATGGTAAAAGTTTTCACCAGGACATTGTTACAATGGAAAAGGGGGATTAAGCCAACTGGAATCCATCAATGCTGGCTGGTTATTGTTGAATACTACAGCGAGATCATCAGACAAATGAAAATCAGCAGCAAAATATTTTTAGCCCTGTGGAACTTCTGCAACTTCTGTGGAAACATTATGTGATTAAATACATTATAGTAATTAAAAATTAATTTCATGTTTCTCAAAATTCCTACATGAGACAGTCATTTTGAAATTATATTTATATTCGGTTTGAAGGATTCTATCATAATCACTTTTGAAAAAAATTGTTGTCCAGTATAATGAAGACTCAACCACCCATCTGAATAATTGTTTCCACTGTCAAGCTATCTTTCTTGTCAGGAAAGTTTTCCTAATGGTAAAAATGCACTCCAAATAGACTCCATTAGTATGACTCATTCAGGTATCTGAAAAGTGCTGAAATATTTCTCTCTCCTTCTCAAGATTAAATGTATCCAGTTTCTTCTGTATTTTGTTCAGTAATATCTCTAACCTTCAAGAGGCATATAATATAAATCAAAAGCTTCTTATAAGTGCTTGTTTAATTCTCTCCACGGACTTCTAATAACAGAATAACAGTCTTTGAGGTCTTCTAATCCAACTCCCTGTTCAAGCAAGAGATCCTATACCATTCCAGACAAGTGGCTATAGTCTCTTCTTAAAAGCCTCCTGTGATGGAGCACCCACAACTTCTGAAGGCAAGCTGTTCCACTGCTTAATTGTTCTCAGTTAGGAAATTTCTCCTTACTTTCAGGTTGCTTCTCTTCTTGTTTAGTTTCCATCCATTGTTTCTTGTCTTGCCTTCTCGTCCTTTGGCAAATAGGGCTTTATTTATAAAATAGGCAAATAAGAAAATATGGCTTTATTTATAAAATAGGGACGTCCCCATCCATTTTTCATCCAACCCCATTGAGACTTTTGGGAATATGATAAATTCAATTTTTTATGCTAGGGCTGTCTATAATTCCTCAGGACTTTCCCATTTTTTGACCAAGTGGAAATGTTCAAAATGACTTAAAGGGAAAAACAATTGATAGATGGATATTAATTACATTTCCTGTTTCTAAGTAATTACATTAAACCTAAATTTAATCTGGATCCCATTCCCCTTTCCCCCATATACTTCCTTAAAATTTATAACTTTAGATGTGTCATTAAAAACCCAATTACTATTTCTATTGTAAAAATATTGTGAATCTTTTAATTAGATTAACTACTCTGTGCAAGTCAGGAAGTTGACTTCTACATTCTAGTTGGATGTGTCTAACTTGGAACAATCCAGTATTTTTAGTGTTATTCACCAGCATACTCTCATAGCAAATACAAACAGTCATAGCTGGAAAGTAGCGCCAGGTTTCTAACTGTTGCGTTGATTTCTGTTATATAAAATCAGATATTAGTGTATGTATATTTGTGTGTGTGAGAGAGAGGGGGGGGGAGAGAGAGAAGGAGAGAGAGAGAGAGAGAGAGAGAGAGGGAGAGGGAGAGAGAGAGAGAGAGAGAGTGAAAGAGAGAATGTTTGAGTGTCAGTGTGTCTATGAGAAAGGAGAAAGAGAGGGTTTTTGTATGTACTTGTCAGTTATGTTGGGGATTACATACTTGCTCAGAGTAAGATGAGTCATTTCCAGCTCAGAATTTGAATAACACTGTTATTTTCCTGGCCAAGTAATTTCTGACTCATTTACCACCAACAGAAAAATGAGAAAACAGTCATGGCCAAGCATCATGCTTAAAGTTCCCTTGTCCCCCCCCTCTTCTCTTCTTAAAATGATATTATCATGTAAACAGTTATTTTTTCTGTGATTCATCCTGACATGCTGAGTGGATCAGACTTCAGGGAAAATGTTGTGATCAGGGTTCTAATGTTTGACTTGTTAAAATAGAGTTCTATCTGTATCCGTGTGAAACAGAGATTTCATTGAAATTATCAAGACAAAAAAACAACAGATAAGAGAGATGAGGTTAATGGTAGTTAAAAGGAACGAGTAGAAAATGACACTACTATGAATTTAAATAAAAAGAATTTTACATAAATAGTAGCCATAGTTCTAGAATGTCCTGCACATCACAGTTAATGGTAATGGTTCATTTTACAAATGAGATCATACAGGGTTTATTAGAGCTTTGTGTTGGACAGAAAACTGCATCTTTTACTTTGAACATACTCAAAAGAGGAACCTCCCTCTGAATGTTTCAGAATTAGGCAAATTTGTGACAGAGAAATAGGATGATGTAATTTTAAAAACTATTGTATGTAATTTCTGCTGCAGCTCTTTAACTCTTGTGTAGTAGATTCTATCCAGCAAGGCATTCAACAAAGTAGACCACAAGCTACTTCTTGGTAAGCTAGAAAAATGTGGGATAGACAGCATCACTACCAGATGGATTTGTAACTGGATGACAAACTGTACTCAATGAGTAGTTCTTAATAGTACTACATCTACAGGGAAGGAAGTAAACAGTGTGGTACCACATGGTTCCATCTCAGGCCCGGTACTCTTCAATATCTTCATCAATGACTTAGATGAGGGAATAGAAGGGAAACTCATCAAATTTGCAGATGACATTAAGCTGGCAACACCCCAGAAGACAAACTCAGAATCCAAAAAAGATCTTGACAGACTTGAGCAATGAGCTCTATCCAATAACATGAAATTTAATGTGGAGGAAACCAGGGTTTTACACTTAGGCAGGAAAAACCAAAGGTATAAGTACAGATTAGGTGAAACCTGGCTCAGAAACAGTAACTGTGAGAGGGACCTTGGAGTCCTAGCATACGATTATTTAAATATGAACCAGCAGTGTGCAGCAGCAGCCAAAAAAAGCTAATACAGTCCTTGATTGTATAAAGAGAGGCATAGAATCAAAATCACGTGAAGTATTAGTACTGCTTTATAAAGCCTTAGTAAGGCCAAACCTGGAATACTACATCCAGTTTTGGTCACCACATTACAAAAAAGATGTTGAGACTTTGGGAAAAGTGCAAAGAAGAGCAACTAAGATGATTAAAGGCCTGGAGGATAAAACATATGAAGAACGGTTGCAGGATTTGGGTTTGGCTAGTCTAGAGAAAAGAAGGACTAGTGGGGACATGATAGCAGTATTCCATATTTGAGTGGCTGCCAAAATGAGGAGGGGGTCAACTTATTTTCCAAAGCACCAGAAGAGGGCAGGACAAGAAACAATGGATGGAAACTAATCAAGGAGAGAAGTAAAACCTGGAATTAAAGATAAACTTCCTAACAGCTAGAACAATTAACATCTGGAACAGCTTTCCATCAGAAGTTATGGGTGCTTCATCACTGGAAATTTTTAAGACGACACTGGACAATCACTTGTCTGAAATGGTATAGGGTTTCCTGCTTGAGCAGGGGGTTGGACTACAAGACCTGCAAGTTCCCTTCTAGCTCTATTCTGATTCATAGTTTGTCAGCAGCCAAGGAAGATAAATGAAGCCTCCCTACATAGATGCAGTTTATCCTATAATATGGTTACTTTCTTGAAAGCTTGTTGAAGTTGGCAGTTAAGAAATTAAGTTTAAGAATATGTCTAAATGAGCCTCAATTAGAACTTGTGTGGATATTCCAGGTGTCAAAATTGGCAGAACCCAAGCTGGTTCTCAATAAAATATAAGAATAAATATGGTTTTCTAAAACAAATGTGCTAAGTCCAGGTAAGTTATGTGCGTTCCCCCCAAACAAATGCCAAAAGACTAACCAACTATATTATACAGTATTTTACAATTGTTACAGAGATTTTGATATTATAATTTTATTTTCTGGTAAGGTAAATCAGATAAGGTAAATTTGGTCTATGTAGTTAGTTTTATTAACTGAGTTGTTAGTTGATAATAGTACTGTAAGCTTTTTTGAATTTGTTAGCTATCCGGCATGCATTCATGGATATATATGCCCTTCTACCTAACCAAATCTCCTATTAATTTTTTCCTTGTGTGACTTTCTTAGTACCGCTGTAAGCTGGAAGAGGCTATACCTCATTAGCTCCTCATATGCAATAAAAAATTGACATACTATGTTACATTTTTAAAATAAAATTCTTTTCCTTTCTTATTGTACTAACTCAAAGAATTTTTGGCAAGCTCTAAGGACTTAAAATATTGATGCCTTTTTTTATATTAGTAGCAATTTCCCACATCAGCAGAGTCCCATGTGAATGACCTGAATCACACTTTAGCTGCAAATACCCACAAGAGATTAGTCAGTACAATTATATATTTTTCTTCTGCTAATATTGAATGTGTACATATGTGCACACATATGATTGCACACACAAACACAGAGACCTCCCAAACTAATATTTAACGTACTAATGCATTTTTCACCTTCAACTAATTTCACTAATGAAAATATCTTAAACCATCAAAAATGAAATGAACGTGTGTGCATGTATATACATGCAATTTTGTTGAAAATTTTGGAAATCAGTGTAGGTTTAGAAATCTTCCAGTCCTGATGACAATTGATTTTTAAAAAATAATGTTTAGATTTTTACTCTTCCAAGGCATTGGTGTGTGGAAGGGGTGTCCATAGGTTATGATCCAAAAAAATCAAGACAGCCGTCAAACCTCCATTGCACATTTAAAAAAAACAGATGGACCTTCAATCATATTTTTGTAGCTGCTTGTGGATATCACTGAATTAGGTCTATAACTCTATAACTTTATCTTTTTTTTTAACACTCCCTAAACCTAATTTAGTTCTGTCTACTAAGCTATCTTTCAGGTGATTTCTAATAAAGGCAGTATGGACAATCAGATTATTTATTATTATTAGGTCCCTACTTCATGGCAGTGGTCTGTTAACCAAATTCAGAATTGGAGTGCGGAAGTTTTAGGCAGGCAAGTTGCCAACAAAATCTTAAGAGCAAAGCAGCGCAACTGAGTTTTAAATTCCTTGCATGTTACCTGATTTTGAAGAGGGTATTCCATTGTTAAACTGGATAAATTGAATCCATAAATATTTCTTTTGAGCAGAGAAGGGGGCTTGCACCTTTCCCCCCATTTAACAATTTGATTTTGCTGACACAAAGCATGTGTATTTCTAAACTTAACATTATAAAATATTCTGACAATTTTAATATAAACAGGAACCTTTTGCAGTGATTGCTTGGATCGAAAATGTTTTTCCACTTGACATTTGTTTATACATCCAAGGAAAGAAACTTTATTTATGGCTAGCTGAAGAACACAAATAAACATGGGGGAGAACTGAAAAATCAGCTTTGATTATGCATGAAAATCTACAATGTCATTGTGTACTCTGGTTCCATGTTCTGATTGCCTGTTTATTTTTCTAGAGCTGCTGGCGAGCCTATGGAAGAAGAGTCAGCCTTGTGAAGTGCCAAGTCCTCCCCTGACATTTCCTGTGTGTGACATCATTGTGTATCCCCCCCCCCAAAAGCACCCTTAGACATGTCTTGTCTGCTGCTTGGGTGGCAGAGATCAGTTGGAACATAAACATTGGGCACAGAATTCTGAACAGCAGCTTCACTTGTTCGTGGGAGAGACTTAAAAGAGCCTAAAATTCCTTCAATGTAACCACTAGAATTCTAACAGTAGAGTGAACCAGACTTGGAAGGAAAGGCAGAATCTTGTGCCGATTTTTATATGCTCTCTGATCCACTACCCAAATTCAGTGGTAGAATAGAAACGTTAAAGTCATTCTGCATTCCTGTCTATGGTTGTCTATGAAAATCGAAACAGCCTGTGAAGCCGCTAGGGGGGAAAAATTAGACAGAATCACAAATCTCCCTCCTGCTTCTGACATGTTAAAATACATTTTATAGGGACTTTTTCCCTCTCTGATCAATTGAAATGGTTCATGTGATTGATTGGATGTAATGAAATTACGAGTTGTTCTTCTGTAGTGCCACTTTAAAGGTGCTAGAGCAATTTCATGAGAGAAGCATTAATTTCCAAAGGGAAACTGGGTAGCAAGAGACGTCCATTCTGCTCTTTTTTAGCTGTCCCAAATGCAAGTGTGTTAAATGGGTCTCTTCTTTAGCTTTCTTTTGTTGATGGTGGTGGTCTCGTATTTCTCTGTAATTAATGATAATTAGAAACCCGTGAACAAAATTTGCCCAGCAAAGAAAGACTGATGGTTTGTCTTTGGCATAATCCTGCACAGATTACAAATGGCATTAGCAAAGTGATTGATTGCAAACGGATTCAAACTGATTTCAAAACTGATTCAGCTTTCAAAAATCAACAGTTTTTCCATATCTGACTTAATCTTGTTTCAGACCAATCCTGTGCTACACTTTTAAGAGAGATAAGCAAAAGAGACCTTCCTGAAGTTTGCTGGAAAATCTAGTACTTTTGCAGATTATTTTTTCTTTTGGAGTTGGCATGTCAGTTATTCTCTTCCACTGAATCCCATTGAAGCTTGGAACTCAGTAGCAAGTTTCTGAGAGGTATCTCCTGTTATTTATTTTCTTCTCTGATGAATAGTAAGATTATGCCACAAGTCCATGTGGATTCATGAGTGTTACTGAAGATCCGTGCCTTTTGCTGATAATGAATGCTTAAACTCTTACACATGTTGCCTTATTGTCACAGAAAAGGAAGGAGTCTGGGGTGTTCTTTTGGGGTTTGCAAATAATGATAGAAAAGTTATCTCACTAAAATCTTTCAAGACACTCATAAATGCACACATACACATAGACATACACATCTGTACATACAAACCTATACATACAGAGAAAATTGTGTATTATTTACTGTTCCCCATTCTATTTTACACTATCTGATAGCTGACAATCCTTTGATCGGCAAGCAACAATATTCTTTTATGCATTTTCCAAGCTCAAAGAAGATATTAAAGCCATAAGTGAACGTTGTCATGCTTTTTATTCAGAAATCTGAAAGAGACTTTAATTAAAACAAGGTTCAGGGAAAGCCAGAATATGAAAGATATAAAACAATGTGGTTTCAGTTATAGCAGATGCAAACCTGTAAATCAAAGATGAAAGATTTCACTCAAATAGAATTATATAATTTTCTTTTGTTATACAGATGGATTGAAATTCCCCCCCAAAGTGTTTTAGTTTGTTTACAATTAATATTTTAATGTGAAAGACTTTTGACTATTCATATGGAAATTGTCTGATATAATTTGGAAATCTGAGTAGTGTTTCAAGTAGGAAGCTGCACGAGAAATTCACTAGATTCATTATCAAATTATATTTTGTTATGAAAGTGTTAAATGAGATGGATACCTACTATTAATTATTGGAAATATAATTTATCATTCAGTTCCTGTTTTCATGATTAATGATATTCTGAAGACATTAAACTGTCCAAGTGTCAATACAGAATTTTGTCCTTTGATGCAAATAAGATTACATTTGTCGAAAAGTTAATATATTATGAAAAATTTTCTAAAGAATCCTGCATGAAAAATTATTTTGCCTATCTAATAGTTATCCCATAATTATGCTTCATGAAAAAAATCACTGCATCTGAAGTTGTTTATTATGTCACTTTTGATTTTTTCATGTCATATTTTAAATGGGACTACTAGAAATGACTCACTTTCTAATATTAACATTGTGTTTCAATTTGAATACTGTGTAAAAATTAACAACTGGAAGAATGAGCAATCAAGATTTGATTGATTTCTTTCTGAATTTATAGTAAGAAAAAATATCTATTTCAGATACATCACATTTAAACTGAATACAGATGGTTTCGAAAATTTGAACCTGAAACTTGCATAGCATTATTTGGAATTATATCTTATTAAGCTCAATAGATATTCCTTTTGAGCAAACATGCATGGTTTCTGACTTGAAATTAAATTTATCTTTTGATTTATTGCAAGGTTTATGCAATACCACTTTATTTTCTGGTATAAACAGAGCAATACCAAAATGACAGTTTCAATCATCTACCAAGAAGAGTGGATAGCTTTGTGATTATCTTTATATAGAGATGATACAATAGCTGATAATAAGTATTTCAACTAATTTTACATGCTCTCACTTCATTTCATAGAGCTTATATATATCACCTTATAGTAAATAAAGAATTTCTTGGAGAACAATATGTTAATTAAAATGGGAGCAAAAAAGACTCATATAAAAGCTTTTTTTTCTTTTTTGCCATTAAAATCTCTTAATTTAGTACCTTTAAAGACTGAGACAGAGATAACTCATTCAGAGAGGTTTTGTGTGTGTGCGTGTGTGTGTGCGTGTGTGCGTGTGTGTGCATGTGCGCCTGTGCGTGTGTGTGCGCCTGTGTGTGTGTGTGTGTGAAAGAAAGAGACAGGTATCCTAATAGAAAGGTCTTATGCTATAGCATTATTGATGATCATCGATTTGAAGTCAATGTCAATGATGTTTCAATTAAACCATCTCATAAAACTTAGTTTTACAACTTAATTGCTTACTAAGGACCTTTGAATTTATCTGGAGATTCAAGAGTCTTATGCTTGGACACTCATACAGTTTTACCAAGTAAAAGCTTTAAACTAACTTGATTCAATTAGTTTTTGCCTGATTTACACACGTCTAATCAGTAGGATGAACCTAGGATACAGCTGGCAGAAATCTAGAAAAGAAGTCACTGACATCAAGATGTGCTGGCAGTAATTTTAAAGTAATGGAAGCCAATATATGCATTTCCTCTTATTTATGATGCACTACATACTTCACAGTAGTTTGCCAAACTATAAGAATAGAATTCTATACAACTGTTTGAAATACTGATCTCTATAAATGTGACATTCCAAGTTAATGCATTTGGCATAGAAAAAATTAGAATGACAGTAATTGCCATAAAATATTGTATGGATTTTCTTTGAGCAGAATGGGGATCCAACATCCAAAAAAGAATGGAAAATTGTTTGATTTAATTTATTTTTAATTAAACTATTTAATTATAGTTGGTGAAACATTCTCTATGTATTTAATTATTTTTCCCATCTGTCACCTGAAAAAAATTAGTTTGGTGATAATTCCTGGATAAGTTGAAGGGCACATTCCAAGCTTTTGAAGATCCCACACAATGGTGGCCTCTTAAGTTGGGAGCTCTTATCTGCATCCATATGTTTTTCATTATTTTTCCCTAAATCATGCAAGAATTAAAATGTTTAGAGGTCTAGATTACAAATAAGATTAATCTGTCTGTAAATATAAGATTTGAATGTACCAATTCTATCTGATTAGGAGAGCCTAGAATGGAATTATGATGGAGAGAAAAAAAACACCATCCCCCGCCACTACCATTTCTCCTTCATATCTTTGTATTATGTGCAAGTCTTATGGGATAGAGGCTACAAGTGGAAAGAAATTATAATTTTACATATTTATCACAAAATCTAGAAAAATGCTCAATACTAGGAAGGAAATACTAGTCTAGGAGAAGCGGCATTTAGCAGAAAATGATTTGTAGTTTGGCCCTATAATCATTCAGTTTCAAAAGTAACTTATCATTGTGATCTTGAGATAGATGTTCAGAGCTCCTAAAGGAACTGAGTCAAACCAGTTTTGCTGTGCTCTACCTACTATATGACATTCTTATCACTTCACAGGTACCAATTCATTGATCCATTTAGATAATATAATATAATGAAGAGAATTAAGTAAGTCTTTAGTCTTTGTTCCTTGTTCATGCACACACAGAAATGAAATATGAACCATTTTAGGCAGGAAAGGAAAACTCATACAGTAATCAGATAAAATTGATGCACCAGGTCCCCACTATCACCAGAATTAGATGAATTCCTGATGCTTTCATTCAAGCACATTCCTATATTAAGTTAATCTACATTCATCTGTTACCTCTTTAAATAAGTGCAAAAGCATATGCACATTTATATATTGTAAATGCATTTCATTATGTCAAAGTAGGCATTTCTGAATATAGTTTGGCTAAAATTAGATAACATAATTTTAATCTGAAAACTGCTTCACAATACAACAATGTGAAATTTGAATCGTAAATTAAAAAAATACAGAAATACCAAATACTTATAATTAAATACAAGACCAATAAACACTTCATGATAAATTACTGGCTTAGGGAGCTGTTCCCTCATCTGCAAAACTGCATATGTCTTTAAATGAGAGGAAACTATATCAAAGTTTTGCCATAACATTTAGTGGCAGAACAATCTTAAAGGAAATAATGTTTCATATCCAAATACATAGATAAAACTTCTTTTAACTTATCAAATTCTTTAAAATGTCAATAACACAATCTTGGCAGAATGAAATATAAATTTAACAAATATTGTTAATGATGGAAATGAACAAGGTTTTAAAGCAGTTTGAAGTGGGGTGGAAGGGATACATGAGCTCCTTTGTGTTACTTGATTGTTTTCAAACAAGTCTGATTCATACTTTTGAAAATTCCCATCCACCCAAAATCAAGCAAAACTGGGATGAGATGGCAGAACACAAGCAGTTCCAATTTTGTGTCACTCCTGAAAATAAAGTTAGCACTTACTCCAGACATAAAAAAGTAACATTGAAATTGAATACTGTGAAGAACCTCCTAAAAGTTTGCTTTTTATTTTAAAATAAATGTTCTTCATCTAAAATCAGTTGATCTACTTTTTCCCAGCAGTTTGACTGATTTTGAAACACAGATGCCTTCATTAAAATCTTTCTGCATCACAATATCCCTCCTGGCCACAAACTGAAATTAAAACATCAGGAAATCCAAATAACTGATCTTGCAAATAGAATCTGTTTAAACCATCAGACATAGAGCTTTAATGCCTCTATGAGCTGTAATGGCTAAGAATCTCTAAAATGACAGAAGTGGTCTTAAAAATTGGAACTATAGAAAATTCCAGATTTTTACCAAATTTAATGTGGTAAAAACTCACCTATCACTGACCATCTTTCCATAGGCTTTCATTAAGTTGCAACGTTTTAAAAAAGGTATCTTTGTCCTTGTTGCAATTCTATCTGTTGCAATACTGTTTTAAAATACAATGCCACATAAAAAGGAAAAAAATCCATATATTGTGTGAAAGTTACAACAACATTACTACTTGAAAGTGATCATATTTTACTTCATAATTAACTTTTCTCCCCTTTCAGGAATAATGTTTAAAGAGCTCCCATGGAGTTGATTATTTACAACATAGTAGAAAGATATTTCAGCCTGTATTTCTCTCCAAAGAAAAGCTGTCATTCGTGTTAATGGCAGGTTTCTTTTCAAACGCCATTACTCCAGCCTTGGTCAGTCAACTGCAGTTATGATTTTGACAGTAAAATCAGGATTCATTCAATGTCTCCGTATTTTATTGTCTAATTGGTTGGAACTTTTCAGTGCCAGTAGAAATATTCTGATCATACAAGTCAAGGATCATGCAAAAGAATCAGGTTGATACTGACTGACGACTATAAGAAGCTTTGTTCTGCATTTAGGTTTCTTCCAAAATCCCAAAGAATCTGAGAATACAGGGGTGTAGTTCCAGAACATCTGGAAGATACCAGATCGGGGTAGGGTATATGATGTTGATATGAAGAAGAAGATTCATGATAAATACCTGAATGCATCCAGAAAATAATTTAAAGTGTTCATAAACTTTTTACATTGGAAGTATGTAAGGTCTGGAATTGCTTGAAGTTGCCTTCAAACAGTTTTTTTTTAAAAAAGTTCCTTTGGTCTTGTGTTTTCTATAATTATTTGGCTCTGCTCTCATTCTTGTGTGCAGTAAAAAGCCTGTTTGAAATAAGATCAGTGTGTGTATGTGTGTGTATGTTAGTATGTGTGTATTGAAATAGAAGTTTCGGAAGTAGTATCTGAACATGCCACCCTCGTTGAATCAAAGGAATTTGGCTATTAAAACATGAAGACACTAAGCACCAAAGTGCTAGAGTGCACTGAAAAAAGAATAAGCCACAAGCATTAATATGAAAATAATGACACGTCATCCTGAAACCACAGAACAATTCAGAGTAACTTCAAGACTGATTCTATGCTTAACTTTGTTCATTTGCCAGTGTGTTAAGTTTCCAAGCCTATTTTCTTTTTCTTCATTTAAAAAAGGGGGACACATCACAGGATCATCTTGCACGCAATACACTAAATTTGCAAATGTTTGGTGAGGAAGTACAAAAATTTGTTAAAGCTAACTCCCTAATCTGGCAGTGGTTCCTTCTAATCTCAGATTGTAACTATATGCAGTCACTCAATAGAGAAAAATATTATTTCAATTACAAGAAAGCATTCTATAGAACAGGAGAAGCACTGTCATTGAGATATCTCAAACAGAACTGTGTATCCTTCCTTCTAAAAAAATCTCACAAAATCTCAAAAACTCATGAGATATCATATTTATAGAAAATCTTAGATTTCATGTATGGCACAAGATCTTATATGAACACATAAATTTCTCATGAATTCTTAAGGTAAGAATGGTCATAAAAATCACATCAGGTTTTAGAAGTTTATATGTGTGTGAGAGAGATTGTGTGTGTGTGTGTGTGGGTGTATGTGTGCATTGCTAACATATATTTGTGTGTGTGTGTGTGTGTGTATTCACATTCTAGAGCCAACAGAGAGAAATGATTAAAAAATAATTTCACAACATTTGGAAGATTTTATTTTATTTTTATTAATGAGGGTTTGTTTGGGGCTAGAGAGCGGATAAGACTAAGCAGGAAATGAAGAACACAAACTCCAGTAAAACAAGGCCTCTGCAAGCTATGAAACTAAATTAAATGAATCACTGGAATTTCACAACATCACTATTCTTAGATTTGATTTTTGTGTGTGTTTGTTGTCTTAAAAAAGAAAATAATGCCATCATGCTCCAACAGAGCAGGGAGGGAAATGTCTGGGCATTCAAATGTTGATGGTCTATTAATTCCATCATCCCTCACCACTTACCATGAGGAACTTCCACAACAATTACCATGAGGAACTTCCACAACAATTACAGAGGCCATCCTTGTTCAGAAGATCAATAGCAAATAGGTTTGTTAGATTTCTCATTTATTGTCATCAACCATACCATTGGTTGGCTATTATTTTACTATGTTAAATATTGCCAAATATTACATGAAGCTAAGTATGCCCTTGTGTAAGTGGTAGTTAATTTTATTTTTAACCCGTATACCATTAGCTAAGAGCAAGGATCAGAGTGAGAATGCCTTTCTCTTAACTCTGCAGGAATCAGATTTACACCCAGAAATACATTTCAGTTTACTGCAACCATATCCTGCCTGTAACACTCTATAGATACATACCTTTTCTGTTCTTTCACCTATGGCACATGTCAAAACTTCAATTAACCTGTCACATCTTATAATATTCACAAGCATTAGCTGCTGATCAATACTCTAAAATAAACATCCATTGGTATCCTTAAATAGTAGTCTTCCAATTCCCTTCTATCCCAGTCAACAAAGCTTTTATATATAGTACTATCATTTTTGTTTTTATTATTATTATTACTGTAGTGTTATCCTGCTTCTATCTATCTGTATCAACGTGGTAAACATACATAAGACTCCTGTCTCCTGTTTTCCCCAAAACAATAACCCTGTGAAGTAGGTTTTCCAAAGAGAGAACGAGTGCCCAAAGCTAACCAGCTCTTTCCTGCCCAAGGCAGACCTAGAACTCAGTCTCCTGATTTCTAGGCCACGACCTGTACCAGAATGGCTGTTTACGCTCCCATTTTCAAAGGTGTATAATTTACTCATATCTATTACTAGTTTTTCATATAAAAATACAAAAACAACTTGTCTGGATAATTTAGGTACATAGCAAAATCTCTGCAAATGTTATTGAGATCATTGGAACAACTTCTTCGTAAATTGGAATAGTATTATAGCTTAACTTTCTTCTTAGTTTCATTGTATATCTGCGAACTAAATCTGCAATCATATGTTTTTCATTATTCTTGGTGCACCCTGCATGCTAAATGTGCATTTCCTAAAATAAACCTCTTTGATAAGTCCCTAATGAAAATGATTTGATTTGTGCTCCATTGATTTCTTCATGCATTTTGTGTATAGCCAAAACAATTTTTTCTGTTTTTTCCTGGAGGTTGTTCTAAAAAGGAGGTGTATCTAATAAACAAGAAAATGTCAGGATATGATTCATTAAGAAGAAACCCACATCATGCTTTCTTCAAGAATTCTTCTTTAAGAAACAATTTTAAAACAGTTAGTTGGTTAACTATAGTAAATAAAAAATTGCTCTATCATCAACTCTTGTGTTCCAGAGTTTAAAGACATTCAAATAGCAGAAATGAAACTGGAAGAAGAATAACATTTGCATCTTCTTATTATTTTCCTTTAACACGTTCTCTTTTTCTGTAATGTTTGGGAAGCATTGACTGAAGCAGTTTGCAATTTGGCTGTAAAAAAGCAAGAGAACAAAGGATGTTGAAGATTAAACCTAAGAAGCACCAAATTTTGATGGGGTTGTTCATGATTAAAAAGAAATCTAAGTATAAGTAAACACTAGGCAAAATTAGATCTAGTGCCTATTTGCTGTTGAACTAAGATAACAGTAAGAATCTGATTTCAATGCTGGGAAAATGGAAACTCAGTATGGAGCTCCTGGGCCATGGTCAAAGGGTAGGAAGAAGAAATAGAAGGTGACTCTATATCTTGTTTTCTCTTTTGCCTAGGTATCATCTAAATAAATTTGGGTTCCAACTGCCTATTTATGTTGTTATTACTTTTAACTGACTGCACACTTTTTTGTTGATTGTATGAATTACAAGTTGGGAAGCCATATAAATGTCTTAACCAAATGGACCTCATATATCTTTAATGATAACATTGTATATGTCCAGAAAGTCATATGTTTAACTTAAAAAATGCAGAAACCTAAATATGCAGAACTTAAAAATCAGCAGAAATCAGATGGTTATGAGGTAGAACTTTTACTCTTCTTTCTAGATCTTTAGGCCTAACTGGCCTAATCTAATCTAGACAATAGATGCTGATATCGAAATGCCATAACATATTATATTCCCAGAATTGCAGAATTAAGTGAGGCAAAAGACCTCCAGAATAGAGAATAATCTTAGAATAAAAAATGATGAAGAACAAAATTCTCTGCAACTGTTGGTTTAACCAGAGGTGGGTTCCTGCCGGTTCGGACCAGTTCTTTAGAACTGGTAGCGGGAATTTCCCCCCGCTCGCTGAACTGGCAGCGATGGCCGGCTGCACACGCCCCTGAACCGGCTCTCTCGGCGGCGCCATAGGTGCGCCATCTTGTTTTTCGCTTCTGCGCATGCGCAGCTGGATTTTCAGCACTGCGCATGTGCGCAGCCATGCATCATGCAATGTGCGTGTGCCCACGTGGTGTGGGAGGAAGCGAACTGGCAGCGAGGTAAGTCAGAACCCACCCCTGGGTTTAACCCAGAATTATGTTTAGATTCACAGCATAGATTTAATATTATTCATCTGTTAACCAGCTGTTAGTTAAATTTCATGCATGCATCTATGAATATCTTAATCTTGTGAATGATTCAAGATGTGTTCTGATCTTAGGACAGCCTTTTCAAACTCTCAGACTTCTGAATCTGGATTTCCCGATGTTTGTACAATTCACACAATCAACTTAATCTGTATGCATCTACTATGACATGCAAATAATCAAAAGAAAATGAATTCATCTTGCATTTTTCATGTATATACCCTCACACGCACACACAACATTCAAACATATAAAGAGAAAGGCTGGAATGATTCAATCTGTGAAATCCATTGTGTGCACCAATTGGTATGCAAATCATATTTCTGCAACTGATAATTCACAGGAAGCAAGAATAATGTGGCTTTCTCATCCATTGTGAATGAATAATTTAGGGAAAAGGTTTATAATAATTAAAATTAGAAAAGGATTTTTTTATTTTTATTTTATATCTGAATTAAATATTCTCTATTATTTTCAGGAGTTCTTCAATCACCATCATTTAAAAACATGATCATCCTTTGTCTAGCTTGTGATCTTCCTAGATCATGATCAGCTGCAATTAAGCTGCAGCATCTCAGACCTGATCCAGTTGATTTTTGATCATATCCCAGCAAAATGCGTTTTTTGCCATCATGCTGAATGGAAAACATTTTCACCATTGTTTAGATACTCCTTGTATGGAAATACAGACTAGGTAATAATTATTTTCTCAGAGAGGAAAATGCCCATATACAATTTCTGATTAGGTTTAGATCCAATTTAATTTATCCTGGTATTTTTCCATAGACTTTATTTTACCAACAACTGTTGAGATACTTAAGCCTGAAAAATTACTTTAAAATATAAAATATAACTGTTGAATAGGGTGTAATCAATGGAGCATAATTTTCCAGTCCTTAGGGTGTTAATTTAGTTTTAAGTACCAGTACAGACATATCACTACAATAGTGATAAATGAGGAAGGAAAATAACTTTCCATTTTCTATCATGAAAGGTTTATAAATGCCCGCACTAGACTCACAGCTTTGTTTTTAAAGAATTTGTTAAAAAGAAAACTGAACAAAGAAGTTCCAGATGCCTTCAAATGTCATAAGAAAATCTTATGAAGGGAAGACATCATTTAACAATCAAGACTGTTTTAACTTCACACTGACGTTCAGAGGGAGAATCAGTTATCCCACTTTTTTCACTATTCCCATAGCTTATTCCCACTTGACTTTATTTATTTTCCATTCTAAACATTGGCTTCCTTGAACTATTATTTCCCACAATCTATACACTGACTCCAAAAAAAGGACTTCTGCTCAAATTTACAAACAACAACACATACATATACATGTACATATGTGCAAACTAATCATGGTACTTTCTTGTGATCATTCAACACTAAATTACTATAATGATATAAATGCTCATAATTTGAGATTATGATGTGCCTCAATTGCAGTGTAAATATGACTTTAAGTTAAAGAATGTCTCTTCATGAAGGAAATTTTTTCAGTGGAGAGGAAAGTTCCACATTCAAATGGAAAACGGAGGGCCAGAAAGGGAGAAGGCATTTTTCTAGCATCATCCTTGCAATAACTTTCTAAAAACTAGTTCAAAACAACCAGGAAGATGGCTTTGCGAATTGTTTCAAGACATTGGCTTTAGTTTTTAAAATAATGAAATGATGATGATGTGAGACAAGCCTAACATTTTCTTAGTTTTCTATACTTTCAACAAAAACACGTAGGATTTGGTGCTGGCATGATATTCCTATCTTGGAAATTATAGCACTGAAATTTCATCTTTAAAACACAAGAAAGAACCCTTGCAGTTGCAACTTAAACATTGCATAGTTACTCAGAGACATAAAACTATTTTATTTTCATTTCTTTGATTATATGTTCTTATATTTATTTTTTATTGAGGTAAGCAACTAATAGTTATATTAGCACATGGAGTGGTGGTGGTGGTGGTGGTGGTGGTGGTGGTTGTGGTGTAATAATCTAAAATCCATAGTTGAATAATATAATTGGCAAACCAGAATACCAGTTTTTGAGCTCTTCAGATCTCTTTATCAAGCAACTTGTTCAAATAGGGCTAGATGAGGGTTAGATGCAGAAGAACCAACAAAGAACCAGACTTAGCCCACATCTTTCAACCATGAGGTCTACAATTCAAAGTCAATGAATCTCTGATCTAAATCTTTTCAAAGAAATATATATTGAACAAAAAAGCATCCTATATTCATAAAAGAGTTGCAATTTGGGGGAAAAAGTATAGCATTTATCACCCATGTTGCATTAAACACTTGCAGTCTGTATTTGTACAGTGTTTCTGATTGAATCAGTTCTGAGGTGACCAGCTATCCTAATACTTAACAAGGCATAATTACCAATGGTCTGATTGGGGTGTTTCTATCTGACTTTGCTTCCCAGCTGTTGCTTTCACATCTTAATCTCTTCTTTTACTTAAACAGTGGAAAATATTAAGAAGATAATGTGTTCTAACTGGGTAGGATGTATTATGAGTAAGAGTTTACTCTCCTCTATCTCTATGTTGCACCTTCTTCCATGAAGATCAAACATATCATGATTAGTGAAGTGGCATTCTAGAGTAGCCCAGTTTACAGGATCATTCTAGCACAGCGGTTCTCAACCTGTGGGTCGTGACCCCTTTGGAGGTTGAACGACCTTTTCACAGGGGTCGCCCCGCACGCTAGCCCGCCATCTTGGTGCCACCGTCAGCAGGGGTGAAATGCTCCTGGTTCGGCTGTGCCTGCGGGTCGCCGGACAGCCGGTAGCAACGGAAGCGGGAGACTTTGCCGCCATTTGGGTTCTTTTACCCTCTGCACATGCGCAGAACGCTTTGTGCATGCGCAGAGGATAAAAGAACCCAAAAGGCATCTGGGTGGGTGGGCAAAGTCTCCCGCTTCCATCGCTACCAGCTGTCCGGTGACCCGCAGGCATGCCCGAACTGGGAGCATTTCAACCCTGGTGCCACGCCCCCTTTGTCACCTCATCCCACGTGTCACGGCGGCGGGGTGGGGGTCGTGGGGGGGTCGCGGCATTAGGAAGGTTGAGAACCACTGTTCTAGGACTTGCTAACCCAGTATGGGTGATCAAAGGAAGTTAGTTTAACCTCAAACAGATCCTAGTTTATTTGGGACTAAAAGAAACTAACCTCCATGGCATGCTATCTCCTGCAGGACGAAGTGAGGCATATCATGAGAAGAGCCAAAAAACATTGCTTTTTTGAGATAGAATTTTTAAAACAAATCAGTCAGTTCAAATTACAAGAATAGCATGTAGAGTTCTTGTAATAATGGCTCTCATATTCTACATAAGATAGACTATAAACAATATACTCACTGCTATATGTAATATGTAATTATATAAGACAATATTTAGAACAAGGATGCTCAAGGCCTCATAACCACAAAAGCTATCTGCTTAGCCTTCCCCTATAACCTCTTTTATCATGAATTTGTAACTTAGCATAAGAAAAAATTACTAAAAATGATAAATTGAAACAAGGTTACAAAGGTGAAGGCTTCTCCAAGTTAAACTCAACTCCTATTGATTACAAGTCCATGTTCTTACAACTTTCTTGGAAAATACATGGAAGTTGTTTACCAGTGCAAGAGGGATAATCTTGTTAAAACTGTTTAATACATTATAAATTAAACAAAATGGAATGGAATAGAATGGAATTAACTGGAACGAGGTAAAGGCAGTTGCATACATGTTATTGAAGCTGCTGTTTTCTGGGGAAAATTTATAACTTCAAAAGTAGATCTGAAATGAAAAAATGTAAAAAACTGGGAAACAATATATGACATAATCACTTGTTATTTCCTAGACTCAGTGGCAGCTATTACCATATAACGCTATACCATCTGAACTACTTCCTATTTCTACCATGGAAAATAATAGATGAAGTGCCAGTATTAAAAAAATAGAACTGAAAAGGAAGTGATAGATATTATTCTATGTTTAATCTTCCACAACTGTAGATTGAGCAAATTATGTCTTTCTTTGAAAATATTATTCCACTTTGGACCTCAACCTTTCCCTTGCTAACTAATCATCTGTATTTCATGTTTTTTCACTGTAAAGCGTATGACAGTGAGTGCATAAAGAACGTGTATATGCATATTTGCTTGTTTAGACATTAACAACTTTAATACATTATAAGATACACTATTAAAAAGTGAACCTAGACATTGTAAAGCTCAGTAAAAGGGACTATAATTGTGTAATCTAGTAAGATCATTGTAGAGCTGATTAGAAGGACCTACAGGGGAACAGAAGAAAGGGAGCATCTTGTGCTTGAATTAGTGCCCAGAAAATAATTTAGTTTTTATTTAAAACCTACAATACATGCACAAAAATTAAGGAGTGATTGTGTGTACTTATCTGATCAGTGAAACAGTGAAACAGATGGATTAAAAGAAACAAACATAGTAACAACTGCTGTCTATAACTGTCATGCTATTAGTCATCAAAAATGTTTGACTTTTCAAGCATCTTCTCTTGCATTTTACTGGACTGGGTGTGTGCTTACTTCACAACTAAGAGAAGAGTTGCTATATTATCTATTAAAGGTTTACCGAGAAGCCACTGAGGGTTCTTTGAGAACAGCATCTAAGATTTAGGACTAAAGAAGAGTCCTTATGGCCCTGGACATATAGACTATGCACCTTGATACTAAACATTTATTACTAATTTATCAATACATTTGAAAAGTCATAATGGATCAGTATGATAATTATATAGTATGAAATGACCAGCATAAAAGAGATAGTCATGCATTTTTAAAAGGTCCTTAAAAACATAAAGGTCATGTGTCATTGAAATAATATCATACTGAACATTAGGAAAACCTTCCTGAGAAAATAATTGAAAAGCTGAGATGTTACCCTTGACAAACTTTGTATACAGATAGTTAATTGCCAGACTTTCAACTATACATCCTTTTATTTATGGGAAGTACTCCATCCATTTTACAGATGCCTGAATTGGTAGGGAGAGTTAAATAAAACCAACTTGGAATATTTAAGGAATTGCTGAAGAAATTCCAGGATTTCACAACCCAGCTCACTGCTCAGAAAATTTTGTGCAAAAACACCACCCATTGGATTTTATTGTGCTGTTATGTACCTCTTGTTTTCTTCTTATCCATCAGCCATACAAGCAAAAGAAAGCAGCTGACGTCATGTTGTCATGACATAATCAGACATCATCAGATCTTTATTTTCAAGATGTCATTCTAACAGATTCAATCATATATACTAAATCACTGGATATGTTTCAATGTGTTAGGCTGTAGAACTGAGCTCATGGGATGCTGCAGTTTTGCACCTCTGCCTTCTTTACTAGTCTTCCTGATGCCTGTGTTCCTATCACAAATCAAGCTGGGCAGAAGTTAACACTAGCAGAATCAATAACATGGAAATTGGAATCTTGTCTCATTAAACTTTTGTTTTCATAATCTAATATCTGATACTGACTGCAAAGGTCATATATTCAAGAGTTTTATACAATTTTGAAAAACTGTTTAGCAAATCAGTTTGGCAAGTTTCTTTGCCCTGAGTTGTATGTTTATAAAATACTACAAGTGAAGTCTCTTGCAATCTAACATATGTGGTCTTTTGTGTCCCCCACCCACAAATTATGAATCCTATTGCCATTTAAGTATCTCATGTGAAGCTTCTCTGCTATTGCAATCTTTATTAATTGAATTTAGCACATTTGAACTTAATGGATAAATCAGAAAACATTTTGAGATGTTGATACCAAAATTGCAGAATATATAATTACCAAAATACCAAAATCCAAAAATATATAATTATTGCAGATATTAAATATACAAATAAAAATTAAGAGTGGTATGTCTGTGTGGGTGTTAATAGAACCAACAACACAATAATGAAATTCACAGAAAGCCACAACCATATATTTTTGCATATACTCCATACATTCCTCCTGATTTCTAGAGGGTTGTTTTTTGTTTTGGTCTTATTGGGGATAGAGGAAAGGGAGTGTTGTATTTCTGTAAGTGAAATGAGGAGTTTTATTGTACCTTATTTTGTATATAAAACTATTCTATAAAGGTATATACACTCATAACTCTTAGTACTATCAACAAGTATGATTTTCCCGGAAAGTACCAAGATTGGGGAAACTGCATTAGGAATGATGAAATTATATAGTTTTATATAAATGCATAATGGAAAAAAGATTTGATAATGTTTTCTGAGTTTTTTTGCTTTAGATGATGCCAAATGCCATAAATAGCTATTTTCTGGGTGGGTTATTGTTGCTGCCCTTTGACTTACGATTTAACCATACAAATAGAATATTTTTACATTAAATTGGAACCTATTTGAAGAAAGATTTCCTTGTTGGTATTGGAAAACTGACATGGAAAGAGTGCTTCACTAAAAATGGAGATTATTCTTCCAGAGCTAGTTTCAGTTTAAATTATGCAATCTCTCTTCAAAAGCATATAAAATTTATATATTATGATTGGCCAACACTTGTAGCTACTTTTGATTCCAGAGTCATATAGAAGGCATTAAAGTGTTTTTGTTCATGTGTGTGTATATTCACACCCACTATGCACACAAAATGTGCATAAACAATGGCAAATCACTTCCATATTATTGTCAAGAATGTACATATCCATGAAGTCACCCAGAGCTAGCTCAAAATCTGCATACTGCCTAAAAGGAGAGAGAGGGGGGGGGAAAGAGAGAGGGAGGGAGGGAGGGAGAGAGGGAGGGAGGGAGGGAGAGAGAGAG
>QLTV01003404.1:395324-429317 GCA_003457575.1 Thermophis baileyi
GATGCTGAAAAACGACGTCACTTTCAGTTAACTGAGTTAATTTTTTAAAGAAAAAAAATAGAACTAATTTTGGCATTACATTATTCTATTAAATACATAATCTCGATTTTTGCATTAAACTGTAAGTCAAACATGTGTATGATTACATCTCCTTGCAATACTTCTAACTATTCACAAAGATCCCTATGGAATGTTTTGCTTTATTTTTCTATGGCTGATTGATTGAGTATTTTAAGTATTCTTCAAAACAAGGTACTTAGAGAAAAATAAAACATAATATTTTATTTCTTTATGGACCCTCCATCCTTACTACAATGGAACCTGTTTTAATTTTTTTAATCCATTCCAAAACATATTTTTTTCAATTACCCTAAGGCTCAATTTGTTTTGTTTTTTCTTGTTTTCTTTAATATTGTGTCAATAACACAGGAGAAACTTCTCTCCCCTTCTGAAATATCTGTTGCTAGTATAGAATAAATGTAGAATCTGATAACTTCATTATAGAGAGAGAGAGAGAGATCCCTTTCCTACTGTTATGAAGGTTACAGGATTATTCTTTGATTAAAAAATCCGAACAGAGAAGAACTCAGGGACATTCCTTGAAAATGAACATTCCACATCTTTAAGGTTCAGGCTATTGCTAAGGGATTGTATCTTCATGACATCACTACCTGTTATTAGAGATGAGCTGAACATTCTTAGAAGGCATTTTATATGGACATTTGAGATTTCAAAGGAAGAAATTAATAAAAGAAAAAGAAGTTGGCTGAGATTTGTGGTCAGTCACAACTACCCACATCATGAAAATTTGTAATGAGGATCATTTTGATACCGATACTTATAACAGTTTCTTATGTTTTGTTTTCAAATCCAAAGTTAGAGGAAACTGTCATTAGTGATGGTGAACCTCATCCACAAGAAACCATTTCAAACATGTCTTCCTTTTGGAGTTACTTGGGAAAAAGGCTACTATATTTGTCAGCCCCACAAATAAAGCAAAATTTCAGACAGATGTTTTGGGTATAGTATTCCTTAGTTAACTTAGAAATATTAAAAACACCAAATAAAGAATTCAAGATAGTGGTTGATAAATGTACATGGAATAACATGATCTTTCCTACAAAAACTAGGAAGTTTAAGGGAAAAAACACATACTCCATAATACATATTCTATTTAAGAAAACAGGGATAAAAATCACTGGATTTTTATAGATCAATGGATCAACAATGATCCATTGCTGAACTGCTAGAATATGACTTGGAAGGACTAGATACAAGACCAACCACAGTCATGAGACTTCTCTGGGTGACTTTGACACTGTTTCCTAGACCAATTACCTGATGGGTTGTTTTGTGAGGATAAAATGAGGAGGACTGTTCTAGCTATAATGCCTTTGGCTCCTGGAGGGGGGAAAAGGTGTCTTTCAAACAAATAAATACATTTAAAAGTATGGCTTCTGGTTACTCAGAGGCAAACCAACTCCTCATTCATAATATTTAGGGTTTGCTAAATAATAAAGACGGGGAGGGAAAGATGGGGAAGTAAAAAGTTAAAACCCAAAAAGGGATAAAATACAAACATGACTTAAAATAGAATACAAGCAACAACACAAAAACTAAAATAAATTCTGTAAGAGCAGATAAACTCAGAGCAAGGAAGTTTAAAAAAATTTTAAAAAATTTCAAGATTGACACATATCTCTTCAGCATGATCCAAAATCAAGTGTTTCCATTATTGGATAAATATGAATTCTAGAGACAAAAAAGGAGAGATATACCAAGTCTCCATACCTAATTTTACAGCTCAGCTTTTCTACTTATTGCTGTGAGAGCTCTGCAAAAAAGAAAGAGGGCATGCTAATAATTTATAAAATGTAAATGTGTTTCTAGCATTATGATTACAAAAGTTTGCCAGGTATAAGGTTTCCTCCAATCTGGAGAAGGAGAACCTTCTGCAGATGATGATGCTGTGTATCTGTCATCGTGTCTGTGTGTCTGTCAAGGAAGAAAGTTCTTTGTTCTTAATGAGTGGAACCGCTTGTCCCCCGTAATATGAAGATAACAGAAAAGCAACAGAACATTTACCCACAAACATTCCGTGTCTCTAAGAAAATAACCATTGGGGACACAGAGCCAGGTGTTGTAGGATGGAACACAAATAAATACAAGAGACAGAGGTCAAGGCTGTCAGAGTGCAGCTCAGTGGGGAGGTGGGGTAAAATAATATTCTGGCAATAAAGCACACTTGTCAAATAGCATATCGTTGTCAAACGTGTAATATTTCCAGATATCTTCAGTTATCACTTCCTCGCTGCATTTATTTTCTCATTGGTAATTGAAATGAGAGCAAGAGAGAGAATCTTCTCAAGTAGGGCAGACATTCCAGGTTCCACCTCCACATCTGTTGCTTCTGCTTAAATCCATCAACTAAATTATTAGCTGAAGTTCAACAGCATCCATAAGTTTTCCCTCAATTAATCCATCAGCTAGCAATTCCCACAGGAATGTACAGTTGGAGGATGAAAAGCCCGTGTTTAAAAAAAAAGAAAATAATAACAATAATCCATTATAACTTATTATATTTGATTGAATGCTGATACGTATTAAATGTACTGAGAAGGTGCCCTCTTTGCAATTACTTGCACAGAAGAAGTAGAGGTATGTTTTAATGCTTTGGCCAACAATTCTACTCTTTTCTTCCCCATTACCCACTGGAATAATGTCCATTACCTCCTTGAATTCTCCTGTGGCCCTTGATTGCCTTATAGACTCTGATCAAAAGGCTCTACTTGAAACATGCTTGCTCTCTTCAACAGCAATTTATTTAAATATGATACTCTGCAGGGGGAGTCCATTCAAAGTAAAAGCCCAGCAGACAGTTTATCATTTCCATCCGAAGTATTTAAGATTGTGCCATCTTGAAAGCTTTATAAAGAAAAAAGAAAGAAAGAATCAAAATAAAAGCAAAGAACCAAGGGGGTTAACAAGGTGATGTAATCTTATGGGCTGTTATCTATAACACAAGGCAGATACTTGCACGTGAATGCATACACATGCACCCTTGGAGGCTTGGCAGCAAGTGCATCTATAACACAGAATAATTTCCTAAGCTGGGAAGAGTGCTACAGTTTGGTTTTTATATTAATATAGGTTTCTGCAGTAGATGGATACTTCTTGAAGAAAAGAAACTTCAACAAAGAATTGGTAGAACAGGGGTTTATTTAAACACTTTGTCCCTTCAGATATTTTTATAAGTATAGATATATCATTTTATGGCTGCAAGACCCAAAGAAAAGTGACACTCTTTTATAATCAATTAGTTCTGAAAGTTGCTGTCAAAAATGCATTCCCTTTACTGAGTTTTCTTATTGCAGTCACCACATGATATAACTCTTGCCAGAACTCCTATCTTTCGATCCTGCCCAAGTTGATGTTCTCTTTTTCTTTCTTTCTTTCAACTACTCATGCCCTGGTCATCTCCTATATTAACTGCAGAAATGCACTATACTGTACTTGAAGAATATATAGTAGCTGCAGCTCATGCAGAATATAGCAGTGTGAGAAGTTTTGGATGACCTAGAGTTTCTTTTTCTTTCTTTTTTCTCAAGTTAATAGGTTATAGATATCAAAGATTACCTACTTTTCCTCATCATACAGTACAGTTGATGAATTATCACTTGGGCAGTTATCCAACTCATACTGCCCCCCAAATGCCAACATGCCCAATGAGATTCCCCAGAATATTCCCCAGAATATTCCCCAATAGCAATAGCATTTAGACTTACCGTATATACCGCTTTACAGCCCTCTCTAAGTGGTTTACAGAGTCAACATATTCATCATCCCAATGCTACTGGTGTCAATTTTCCTTCCTTGCATAGGATCATGCAAATTCTTAAATCACTCCAGTCAAAAGAATGTTTCCTTCTGTAGCAGATTTTTGTAGTAAATATCAAAGCAGGAGAGATTGTTTAAATATGTTTAGCGATTTTGTTTCTTCAGGAGCCATGCTTCTTAAATGATGCTTTTTTTCTCCTAGGGTTCTAAGCCATACAGGGACACAAATTCATTACCAAGGCAGGTGGGAGTAAAATTATTAGCCAGATTTCTAAAACTTGTGTGGCTTTGTGAAAAACCAGTATGTTTAACCCATCTATTTTACCCTTCTCTCCCCCCCCCCCTTTATTAAACCCATAGGGAAAAAATGCATCACTGAAAATCAGCAGTTTGCAAAAATGAGGATTATACTTGGCCCATTATCCATGGATTGCCATTTAGAGTAAAAAGAAATCTCATCTTCGTAGGTACAAGGAAGCAAAATTATTTTGATACTGAACTTGTTTGCCCTCAAGCTATTATTTACAAGAAGTTTGATCAAGAAAGCTTCCTGGAAGGTATAGTGAAGCCATTGCATTTACAACATTTTTTGTCTAATCCATCCATGTATTATCCAGGAAAGGGGGTTCAACTGAAAAATATTTTCTCCATTCCTAAGAAGATGTTTCAAATATATATCCTATGGTATCGTTCACCTTGTATCCTAGGAAATCAGGCCAGCCAAAGTATTCCAATACAAGCTGCATTAAGGATGGAGTGTCAGACCTGTATTACAGCTTTAACTCTCAATTTCCTGGCTCTTTGTGGATTTTAGGCAGACCCTTCACATTACTTTAATGTCTTTTGTGTGTGTGTGTGTGTGTGTGTGTGTGTGGTTTAATATTTCTAAGAACAGTAAATTATTTCCAGCATACATTTAGAAGGGGGGGGGAGACAAATTTCTCCTGTGGTTAGTGACCGCAAAACAAAATAAGAAGCAGAAGTACAGGAGAAGATATTTAAGGAAGGGTTGCAGAACTTTAAAAACTTGACTTTGATGTCTTAGGAAAGTAAGCTAAGTTCAGCTGAAGCTTCTGAAGAAAAGGAACACATAAATATTATAATGTCCACCATGCCCACAAACCATTCTGTTTCTGGATACATAAAAGTATTGCAAATGGGAGATGCACCATACTTCCACATGTTCCCTTTCCCCATGATAAAAATGAATTACCAAAAAACAAATCAGATAAATGAGCCTAACAACAATTTCTGTCAAAAAAAAATAATAATGGAAACAAAATGAAATTAAGCCAGCCTTCTATTTCACATTGTTGTATCTATGCATGGAAAATATTACCATTATGATACAACTTCCAGTTGTGAGCAACTGCAGTCAGTGATAGTCAGCTGTTGTGTATGCAGTATGGCCCAGTTATCCATAGCCCCTCCTTTTTGACCCTCTGATGTCATCAGCCTAGCTTGTGATGGGCCATTGTCACAGTAATCCAATAAACAACCACCCATATTCTCAAGTTGACAAAGTTTAGAAACAAAAAGATGCCTCACAAATTCTCCTATCACCAAGATGTTTTGGACAAAAATGCTTTACATACTGTGGAGACAGAGAGAGTGAAAGTTATGAGTCTCCAAAGATGCTTGTAATCAGAAATGTGTTGAAGGTGGAAACTGCAAAGGGAAGACATCACTGCAAATTACTTCTATCAGAAAAGTAGGAAGCCATTGGAGAGTGATGATTTGAGAGAAGTAGGTGACTGCCCACTTTCTTGATTTATTCTATGGCTTCAGAAATCACATTGCTGAATTTCAACAATGCATCAGCAAAAAATGGTGTATTTTTCAAAGTGGAGCATTGTGAGCATTCTCTATGCATGCTTTTCTTTATCATTCTACAAAGAGACCAAAAGCTTACTTTTTAAAAATTAGAAATTTGAAGAAAATGGTCTAGCTCTTTCCTTGACCTCCAATGATGAAAATCTGTGGAGATTAAGAGGCAATCAGACAAAATGCTTGACTGTTTCAACAAAAATGCATGTCATTCAGGGGTGGGTTCCAAAAATTTCCACTACCACTCTGTGGGCGTGGCTTAGGGTTATGCGCACGCGCGCTCCCCCAGTGCAATTCTGTGTCCGCGCATGCTCAGTCACTATAATCTGCCCGAAACACAGCTGAGGAGCTGATCAGCTGTGCTTCGGGCGAAGAATAAAGGACAGCCTTAACCCGGGGGCGGGTGGGAGGGCCCTTTCCAAAGCAGCAGCAGAGCACAAACAGCCCAAAACGTAAAAAAGCCGCCAAAAATTCACGGAAAAATATGACGGCGCCCACGGACCGGCACCGACCAAGGCAGGTCCACAACGCCATCATGACATCACCAGTGCCTCGCTACCGGTTCGGGCAACCCAGTACGAACCGGGAGGAACCCACCCCTGATGTCATTGGCTTCTTCCACATAAAAAATGATAATTGGGGTGCCCAGACAAGAAAAGAGACATGTGTATGTCTATTTCTCTATGTGTGTTGAATCTTACGGTTTGTGATTGCTGGTTTTTCTATTCTATTTATGCATAGATCTATGCCTGACAATTGAACAAAGTGATTGTTCCCCTGTAGCAAATGAAAGGTAGCAAGAGTGAGCACAAAAACTACAAGGGGATTGAATAAATTTGGATTGAACAAAAAAAAATGAGCAATCAGTAAGACGAACAAATTGTGCTGGTTTATTAATATGGATGAAAATTGAATCCAAAATTCAAAATCTGAAGGCAGAGTGAATGAATGGAGTGCAAAGGGAGAATCAAGAAAGTAATGCTTGGATGTAGTTGATAAGATCATCAAAAACGGATGAGACTTTAAAGAAGAAAAGGCAGTTATGTTTGGACCAAAGAATAATTTGCAAGGGTAGAAAGATGTGGAAAGATAGAATGAATGGGTGGCATGCATTTCCTTTTTATACATCATGTCTTTAATTTCTTTAGCTTACTATTTCCTACTCCTGGGCTTTATATGGCAGGCTTCACATGGCATGGGATCAGGTTATTTGAGGAACCATCTTGTCCAATGGAATTGGCCCATCCTACTCATTCCAGCAGAGGAAGCCTCCTTCGGATCCTGTCAGACAAAAAATTTCAGCTAGCAGGGTCAAGGAAAAGAGCCTTCTCTGTTCTTTCTCAGCCACTGTCCTCTACAACATCTTGTGTCCAATGGTGCCTGCACCATTCTGCCCTTCTAGAAGTGTCTTAAAACCTGGCTCTTCCAGTTGGGTTGAGGGGCCAGTGGTGGGATTCAAATTTTTTTACTACCGGTTCTGTGGGAGTGGCTTGGTGGGCGTAGCGTGGCTTGGTGGGCGTGGCTTGGTGGGCATGGCAGGGGAAGGATACTGTAAAATCTCCATTCCCACTCCACTCCAGGGGAAGGTTACTGCAAAATCCCCATTTCCTCCCGATCAGCTGGGACTCGGGAGGCAGAGAATAGATCGGGGCGGGGCCAGTGAGAGGTGGTATTTACTGTTCTCCGAACTACTCAAAATTTCCACTACTGGTTCTCTAAACTACTCAAAATTTCCACTACAGGTTCTCCAGAACTGGTCAGAACCTGCTGAAACCCACCTCTGGTTGAGGCCCCAATGGGGATGCACTATGCCAGACATGGCTGACAAAGTGAGAGGCAAAAGCCCAGTGCTGTATCACACATGGTCTTGGTTTATAATCTTTTATTTAACTGTTGTTAATTTTAACACTTTTAATGCTTTTATGTTTATGCTTTATGTCTCCCAGAGTCACTCTGGGTAGTGAGAAAAGGGAATATAGCTTTAATAAATAAATATAATATACTCCTTAACATAGCATGATTGGTGTGTGTGTGTGTGTGTGTGTGTGTGTGTGTGTGTGTTTTAGGTTTTACAGTTTTACAGTGGCCAATATTCCATTTACAAGAGAAAAACAATAGAGAAAGATCTGAGAAGTAAATATAAAATTATAATATTAGGTTTCCTTTCAAAATCAATAATTATAATCCCTCTTTTTAAGTCTTTAAATGCACCATTATATGTTTCAGAAATAATGAAGTTTTTAACTGACATATATTGGCCTGTCTCCTAAAAACAAATACCCTTCTCAGATGTTAAACATTTGATAAACTTGACATTTGGGCAAAATGTCCTTTCAAAAAAAAATATCCAAAAGTGTTTTAATTATTGAGATGTGGATGGAAGAATTATGGAATAGAATGGACAAAATAATATATTGGATGTTATATCATTTCACACACACACCTAAAAAAAGTGATTCAAAGAATTATTCAGCTTTCCGAAATATCTAGCCAACTTTATTTTAAGAACACAGAATAAAATTCATTTCAGCAATTAAAATAATTAGAATGAATCTTCTTTGAACACAGGAAAGTCCCTTTTGGAATTGGCTGTTGTGAAATTCCATGGATGGGAAAAAAATACCATGAGATACATGAAACTCTCACAGTATCTAAGGGCCAGATGGACTGAAAATGAAGACACTTGAAACATAGTAGAGATATAACTTATTTAAAGGAAGGAAGAAGTTGTAAAATCTTCCTTATTTGAACAAAAGTATTCTGAAAGATTGTGGTTATCTGTGAAAGGAAGGGAAAGGAGCATAAACAAAAGTAGGGAAGAGATAGAAGATGAATCATTGGTAGTTTATCTCATAAATGGCGCTCGGCCCAGGTAACTAGAAGTCAACAAAGAAATGTTTACATCACTGAGAAAGACTGTTGTATCTTTGGAACATTTCTTTGTAGGAAAAGCTCTCCCATACTTTTGTACCACTTGAGTCTTGCTAAAGTAGCTCAATGTTTTATCATAATAAATCTCACACCCCCAACTCTTCACAATTGGCAGTTTTCAAGAGTACCATCTATCAGTGACCCTCGAATTTCTGCACTCCCGTTCCCATAATCTATGTAATACTCACACTGCAACTCCTGGATATTCTCCCTGTACCTACCATGGCTAAGCCAGCTGGCTCTATCTTTGCTTTTAATGTGTTAATCAAATTCCAGCCAAATGAGCGTCAGCAGAATTAATTCAGAAACTGTATTTTATTAGCCAAATTCCTTTTGATTTTATTCTGGAAGGATCTCATTCCAGATGGCAATTTAAAAGACATTGTTGTAGCAAATTAATGGACTTATCCGGGGATCTTGCATCCTCACCAAATGTTACCGCACCCAGTATTTTATTCAAAATTTCACTAATAAATTGCCAGCCATTTTTATTTCAAATCCTCAAATCCTAACAATTTCAGGCTCCCTTCAAAGGCACATCACTTAATTGAGCCGAGGTGGCGCAGTGGTTAGAGTGCAGCACTGCAGGCTACTTCACCTGACTGCTAGCTGCAGTTCGGCGGTTCAAATCTCACCGGCTCAAGGTTGACTCAGCCTTCCATCCTTCCGAGGTGGGTAAAATGAGGACCCAGATTGTTGGGGGCAATATACTGACTCTGTGAACCGCTTAGAGAGGGCTGTAAAGCACTGTAAAGCGGTATATAAGTCTAAGTGCTATTGCTAAGTGCTATTGCTATTAATTGTTATTTCTTTATTTTTACAATAGATATCTGTACCAAGACAGCTTTATATGACTATCATAACAATTTCCCCTGTATTTTGCCCCTCTCATTCTACAAAATTGTAAAAAAAAAAAAAAAGTGGTAGCATTGGATAATATTATTGATTTGGTGATTTTAAAAAAAGTTTTGCAGTAAGATCAAGATCAATGCTATTTTATTTTGTCCAAAATTCCAAAAAGCCAGGAAACTGAAAAATAAGCCTTTTTTTTTTCTTTTTTGTACAGGTCTTATGTTGCTGGGTGATGTCTCTGGAAATGACTATTGCTATGTAACAATAAAAGAAGCCAATATAAGACATTGATATATGCTTGCTGATACTAATCATTCCATTTCCCTTTTCTGGATTTGGACATGAAAGACCAGAGAAGAAGTCCAGGCATATATAGAGAATAAATTGTAAGTGGAGATTATTTCTGATAATTGATGGAACTCAGAAAAGGATGGGGAACTAGTAGTCTTCCAATTGTTGAGCTACAATTTCATGCATCCTTCATTATTGGCAATGTTGGTTAAGATTGCTAGGAATCCTAATTCAACAATATTGAGAGCGATAGACCAGCCTTCCCCAATTCAGGGTATTCTTCCCAAACTTTGGCCATGCATCTTTCAGGTACATACATTTAAAACACAGCATTTTTCAATTAGAGTTGAATTTGCCATTGCTGTCAATTCTGTGAGCTGAATATTGTTTTAAGAGTGAGTGAAAAAAACTTTACTGATTAAGTCAATTGATCATATCAATTATACAAAACTGATACAAAAATGAAAGTAAATTCAAAGAAAACAAAGCTTCATAATAATAGTTGTTTTAAGAAAGGAAGACTGATGGTGGATAGCAATCTATGAATTTGAATCCTGGAATTGGTACAAGATAGTTACAGAGAGATTATTTGCATGCTGGAAACCTAGGAGGAATCCACTAAGATCCAGAAAGTAAAAGAACCTCATTCTAAACCTGGAAGTAGTAAATGACGATTCTGTTTCTACTTGTGAGGTCCATATGTAGTATAATCAGGTGGATATTATTGTTATGCAAGAACAAAGCAATACAGGTATAGGGAGGAATTAGCATTTTGTCTATAAATGGTCATTATCTACAGTTTACCCGTTGACATTATAAAGGGTACAGTTATGACAGACTTGTGCTCACAAACTTGGGTGGCTCTGACAATGTTCCATATCAAACTTCTCACTTTCATAGTCTTTATGGCTCTTGTTTATTTAAAGTAAGTTGTTTTAAAAAATAAACAATGCAACAAAAATTACTGTGTTCCAAACGGAATGGCAAACTGGATTTGGAACTGTCCTACACATGGAGAGGGTAATACCAGAGCAAAGGCTACAGTATTTGGTCCAGATATCACAGTATACCTAATCTGCTGCCATATTGTTATAACTTGTCTAATGTAACCCAGTGGCTGAGGGCAAACTAGGAAATCCTCAGTTTTGTAGCAATGTAAACTATTCCCTTGTGCTTGAAATGTCTGCTGTCTTCCATACTTAGCAAAAGACAGCTGGAATGAGGAGTGAATCCATGCAGGTGGAATTGATAAAATCTTTGCACTATTCATTTCTCAATGTCTGCAGTCATCCAATGTAATTTTGCATTAGGCTGTGGAATGTTCTTCCTAGCAAAGTCACTTTGCACCCACCTTTTCAATATTGTTTAATTTTTATTTTCACATTTCCTTAATCCAGGACAATCATAACAAATATGCAATTAATGGATAGGTTAATATTTAATTTGTACTTTAAAAAATCTGTACAATCTATTTAAGTGTGAAATTCTCGATGTTCCCAATACAATTCATTAAATCTAGGCTGAACTCAAAAGATTTTCTAAAATGTTTTTTTACTCTACAGCAAGCAATGAGGAATCTATCCAAGACCTGAGATATGATTGTCATGAAAAGACTAGAAAGCTAGTGAAATAAAATATAATATAGTGGTTAAGGTGGTCAGGGTCCATAAAAAACCAGGTTCTAGCCTTGCCTTAGTTTGGAAGCTCATCGGGTAACATTAGGCCAATCAGTCCAGCCTATTTTTTGACAAAGGGAACAATGGTAAATGAAGCATGTAAACTGCTTTGAACTATCAGGATAAACATACATTTATATACTTTTCATATCTTTCTCTGCAATAAATACAATCATATTGTGAAGATACTAGCCTGAGTGTTCAGTGCTCCATTCTTAGTTATAGAGTAACACTCTGTTTTCATGAAAGGAACCCTATGTGCAGCCATTTGGCATACTAGCTTATCTGAAAGTGATTTTGATTTTTGTTGAACTGGGTGCTATAGCCAAGCACAGATGAAGTTTTTGAAAACAGGTCCAACCATCCAAACCCTAGAGACTTCTTGCACCTTTGATACTTTGAATGTGTGTTTTATTTTTTATAATTATAATGTACACTGAAGATGGCATTTAATTTCGTTGTATGAGGTGCAATGACAATAAAGTAAACTAAACTTAAAGATATAAAATGAGTCTTGAATGACTGAGCAAAATTACCCATACTCATACTATGTACAATAGTGCTCTAACCTTCCGCTCCTAGACAATGCACTGTAATGTTATTAAACTAACAGGTATTTGGACACTCGTCACTTCTCCCATTTTTTTTTGTCACTAAAACCAGGAAAATAAATTAGGTCAAGATATAACAACTACTCATGGACATTCAGTAGCAAAGTAAAATTTTGTCAGACATTTCTCAGTCTAAAAGAGACAACGTGGCATTGTGATGGAGCTCTTGGACTGCAACTGAAAAGATTCTGGCTCTAGAGCACCCATTCTATCTCTGCTACAGCCGCATGAGATAGGTTCGACTGGGCAGAGGAGCCATCCTGAATTCACTGTCTCAGCTGAGGATGAGTTTGAACCTGGATCTGTAATTTTCACATCAGCACAGCCCTTTCTAATTCTGACTTTCCCACCCTTGCACATTTAAATATTAATCTTCAATATTTCTGTTTGAGCACTACTTGGGCTCTTGAAAATTGTCAACAGTCAAATTTCTTTTAACATTTGAGCCCCTTTAATGTTAAGCACTCTTTAGAACTCAGCTCTCTGTTTTACAAGAAGGATCAGTAACTGTGCTGGATTCCAAAGTATCAAAAGTCTGGACAAGCATCCTAAAGACATTGTATTCCACTCACTGGACTATTTCATGCTGCAGCCAAAGCACGGCCTGGTTCATGTAACACCATAATGCGGGTGGTTTGCAAATAACAGTTTATAACTCATTTTATTCTATGAACACAGCCAACTAATTATGGTTCATCAAGCCTTAGCTCAGTGTGTTGAATAACACAGCCCTTGGCTATGTGAGTCTGCCCACTGAGTACAGGCAGGTTTACTTCTGTAAGCACAAAAGTCAGGAAGGAGTCAAAACAGGCTGACATGGAAGAAAATGTACATGGATTCCTGCTTCTTTCCTTCCTTCCTTCCTTCCTTTCTTTCTTTCTTTTCTAATTTTTTTTCAGAAGGGTACGATGTTCTACATCTGGCAATGTCAGAAAAGTGTTTTGCTCATAAATCATAGCCAAAATATACTCCTATCAACCCACCACCACCGCCTTGGGACCCGTCACATGTTTCACCCTTCCAAGACTGAAGATCAAAGGACTGTTCTTTATGTCTAAGACACCTAGGAGAGGCAGAGGATGTCCTGGATCCAAAGGCAATCCTTTTAGAAGCCTCCTCTGCACCCTGTCATCAGTTTTGTTCCCAAAAACCAATCCTTGCAAGTGAAATTCCAAGAAAGTAATTGCCTTTGTTTTGGAGAATGGCCATAACAACAATAAGAGTGATTTGGTGCAACATGAAAAGGGAGGAACGCTTTTATTATTTCATATATTATTATTTCCAGAGAGATAAAAAGCTAAACTAAGTGACTCAGCCTCAGGTGTTAGGAGAGGAGGAGGAGGAGGAGGAGCAGGAGAAGGAGGGAGGGGGAGGAGAAAAATGCTTGCTGTAAAATGTATACAACCTATCCTATCAATATTTTAATCAACTTTTATAAAAGCCATTTCCGTTCTGCTCTCTATTTTGATTTTAAAAAACGTTGTCCTCTGTTAGTCACTGGATGAATTAGTGCAAAAATATCTTCTTCTGTCCCTCCTTTAGGTAGCCGATCATTAGCTAGATTAGTTAATAATTATGCATTTTGCAAATGATACAATATGCTAAACGATAAATCAAAATACTGCATTATGATTTAGTCTGATGAACAGACCTCATTGGAGGACCCTATTAATTTAAGCAAAATTTAAAAAGTTATTCATTCACAAATTGGTTTATTTATTATTTATTATTATTTATTAATTGTATTTCTATGCCGCCCAACTCCCAAAGGACTCTGGTTGATTCTTCATGATTCTCTATCTAAGTAGAAATAGAATTTGTAAATTCTAGTCAACACAACAGCCAAGACAATGCAGGGAGACAGGTCAAAAGAAGGAGGTGATGATCATTTTTCACCATGGCTCCCCAGGAAGTCATATCTAAAACATGCTGTTTGTAAATAAGAGGTAGAGGATAACATCCTCTTGGATTTTAGATAGCCAAAAAATAGGAGTATGCAAGTGTGTTGGTCTAATTTGAATAGATGATCCGAGTTGGAAAATTGATTTATTTATGCCAAAATCAGATTATTGAAATGAGTCAAGTTCAAACTGATCTTTGAAAGAGGCTTTTGCATGAAAGCCATCTAAATTGTCTTAAACAGCTCAAAAGGATCTCTTTGATTCTGGATAACAGCTTCAATTTATTTCATTACTTCATTTCAGAAAGTTAGTTTGATTTAGAGATTCAATTAAATGTTATTCAAAATGAAATCAAAATTTTGCACAATCTTCCCAGAAAAGGAAAGCAAAATAAGGATTCTGTCTATAGTTGAAGTAGGTATCGGGGGAGTGAATGCCTCCTTTGGTTTCAGTGACCAGCATCAAGAGATCCATGAACCTTATGCCATCAGTTCAGATCCATTAAATCATCTCTTAGTGGGATTGGCAAATCTCTGCCATTTATCTTTTCTTTGTGTCTCCTGTCATCATAGTGAGAGATGTATGGAGAAGAAACATGGTCCCTCTCTTCTTCCCTCACTCTACTTTTCTAGGAAATAAATCTCTTTATAATGGGAAGTGTTGCCAGATGATAAACTGTGTCCCTTCATAAGTTGACTCCATGGTGGAGCCACCCAGATGTCTACTGCCCTGGATTAGCTGCTGGCTGCTATGCCTAATCCAATGTGTGTGTGAGAGAGAGAGGGGGGAGGGAGAGAAAAAATAGCAATGGACTTATATTCCACTTCACAGTTCTTTACAGCCCTCTCTAAGTGGTTTACAGGGTCAGCATATTGCCCCCAACAATCTGGGTTCTCATTTTACCGACCTCGGAAGGATGGAAGGTTGAGTCAACCTTGAGCTGGTAAGACTTGAACTGCCGAACTGCAGGCAACCAGAAGTCAGTAGACGTAGCCTGCAGTACTGCATTCTAACCACTGCGCCACCACGTTTCTTTCGTACCAGTTCCTAATACTACAAAATGTTCTGTTGTCCCAGTAAAACTATCTTTCCCAATGGATTAGGCACTTGTTGATTGGAGTTGGCTTTTCACACTTGTTCATCGGTCTTAAGGAAGTGATGGTAGAACATATCAAAAACTATACCTTATTCACTCCACTACTGTGCCTGCTCTGTTAGGGATAGTTGGTCAGTTTTATCTGGGGGAGAAGGGTGGTTAAAATATCTCCTCCTCTCCCTTTCCTGATACTACTCTATTTTCTGTTTCCGATTCATTCCACATACCGTATTTTTCGGAGTATAAGACGCACTCCCCCCCCCCCAAAGAGGCTGAAAATTTGGGTGCATCTTATACTCCGAATGTAGCTTTTTCGAAGCTTTTTTTCAGCCCTAATGAGGAGCGATCTTCCGTGCTTTGCCTGCTCCGACTCTCAGCTGTGCTTTAGAAGCTTTTTTTCAGCCCTAACGAGGCGCTAGCGAGTGAAGTGGTCTCTGTGCTTTGCCTGCTTTTCTCATTGCTTCTCTCTCCAAAGATCAGTTGTGCTTTAGAAGCTGTTTTTTATCCCCAAGCAGGGGATAAAAAGCACTCAAAACCAGCAAACTAATGTGCTGAAGCTGACCAGACTAAGGATGCCAGCCAGATGAATACCTGGTAGGCAGATTTTCGCCCCCTATTTTCCTCCCCAAAAACTAAGCTGCGTCTTATACTCCGGTGCGTCTTATACTCCGAAAAATACGGTAATTCTATTGCCATTCTTCCAAGAAGAATGCAAGAGAAGTAGAAGAAAAGCTCTTTGGGGACATCCTCTTTCTTCCACTGCCAAAAAGTGACTGGCCTTGAACAGTCAGTGACTGGGGACTGTGGGCTAGAGTGATGCTCACAATAGCCTTAGGTGACCAATAGGAACATGTAATCTTGGTAAAATGTGCAGCACATGAGTGCCAGCACAACTTTTGCTGGAAGAAAGAAGCTATAAATGCTACTTCAGAAGTAGAGCAAGAAAACATGATCAATGCTCAAAGCTTTTAAGTCTTTGGGAAACTGTATAGAGGTGGTTCTAAAGAGAAGAGGAAGGAGCTGTATTTCTTTACTGGACCTAGCAAATACTTCTTTTCGACATTAAAAATGATAGTACTTATCCTATTCATGAAAGAATACAAAGTTAAGTTTATTTTACGTAAAATACTTTATTTTACATGATGAACCTTTTCAAGATCCAATTATTATATACAGAAAGGATCTTTCTATATCTGCTATGCAGGAGATTGCCAAGAAAAGGAACTCTAAATCAGCATCATAATTCAGGCTAAATATACAAAGGACACTGAACATTTATGTATCTATATGTAAGATTTATGCTTCTCCCCTTCATTCTTCCACCTCTTCTTTGGTGTCTTCTTTGGAATAAAATTTCTATGCATCTCTCCTCTTAAGAAGCCTATTTGCTGCTCAAGTGCTTCACCTTGTAACCACAATAATTTAAATGTTGGAGAAGTGAATCCTCCTAACGTCTCTAGCAAGTATGTAGCAATATATGAAAGTTTAATTGGAAACTTTGCATATTTTCCTTGTTAGGCATGTCAGCAGTTCTCATTCAAATGCAATGAATTTCTGGAAACTGACAATCACTTCCAGTCCAAAATATACGTTTGTTCATGGGTATAAAAATCCTAGATGGTCATTAATGCAAATAGCAGTCTGACAAAAGGGGCACTCTGGTTTTGGTTTAAACTCAGTCCCTGGCTTCAAAAGGTAGGGGTGTGTGTGTGTGTGTGTGTGTGTGTGTGTGTGTGTGTGTGAGAGAGAGAGAGAGAGAGAGAGAGAGAGAGACAGAGACAGAGAGAGACAGAGAGAGACACAGAGAGACACAGAGAGACACAGAGAGACACAGAGAGACAGAGACAGACACAGACAGACACAGACACAGACACAGACGGAAAGAGACAGAGACAGAGGGAGACAGAGAGAGAGAGACAGAGAGAGACAGAGAGAGAGACAGACACAGACACAGACGGAGAGAGACGGAGACAGAGTGGGAGGAATAGCAATAGCAATAGCAATATATTTATATACCACTTCACAGTGCTTTATAGCTCTCTCTAAGCCAGCGGTTCTCAACCTGTGGGTCACGACCCCTTTGGGGGTCGAACAACCTTTTCACAGGGGTCGCCGCGCGCGCTAGCCCGCCATCTTGGAAATGCTCCCAGTTCGGCCGTGCCTGCGGGTCGCCGGACAGCCGGTAGCCATGGAAGCGGGAGACTTCGCCCACCCGCCCGGATGCCGCCATTTGGGTTCTTTTACCCTCTGCGCATGTGCAGAACGCTTTGCGCATGCGCAGAGGGTAAAAGAACCCAAATGGTGGCATCCGGGCGGGTGGGCGACGCCTCGCTCTGCTGTCTCTACCGGCTCTCCGACGACCGGCAGGCACGCCCGAACCGGGAGCATTTCACCCCTGATACACATGGTGAATTAATACTGCTCCAGACTTATCAATGATAAAATGTGATGTATTTGCAATGCATGTTAGCTATACTATGTATTTAGAAACTATTTTTATTTCAAGTTTGAGAACCACTGCTCTAAGCGGTTTACAAAGTCAGCATATTGCCCACAACAATCTGGGTCCTTATTTTACCAATCTTAGAAGGATGGAAGGTTTGAGCCGGTGAGACTCGAAATGCTGAACTGCTGGCAGTTGGCAATCAGCAGAATTAACCTGTAATATTGCATTCTAACCACTGCACCACCAGAGCAATCCCACTGATGGCAAGAGAGTCAAGAAATTTGCCATTTCTCAAGGAAAGGAAAGCAGAACTTCCTGTTTAACCCGCCCATAGCAAACTCAGTCTTTGACCGATTGTTCTTGCTCCACTTCAAAAATAGTGCCTTCAGGTTCTTGCAGAAAAAGCAAGTAAAGGCTGCACGTAGGAGTCTAATCTGATCCTCTTGGCCTCTATAGCTGCTGTGGGCACATCACACATTTGGCTCTTGGTAATTGATTTTCAGAGTTACTTCCCTTTTGGCAGCAGGGATGCCAAGGCTCTTCCCATGGGCCCCAAATCTATCCCTTGGAGGACAGGGAAGCTTTTAATAGACTATCTGATGTATCTATTAACTTAAAACTTAAAGTTACGCACACCTACGCTGTGGGAGATGGGGTACAAGAGAAGGTGTCAATCCTGAAGCTGACCTGGCCGTAGCCATCTTGGAGCTTCAGTGCTGCCACACTGGAGCGAAGGATAGGGAAGGGGGATTAGAGATAGCTGGAGTTGTGTAGTCAAAATAAAATACTTTCTCTTGGGAACCAAGGACATTCTCACACCTGGCCAGAGGAAGGAGGAGTGATGTCACCAGACCAGCTGATGCTGCCTTGATGTGACTGATTGTTTGGGGTCGAGGGAAAAAACTTTTACTTTTAATTAGGTGAAAACCAAGGGGCCCCTCAGAGTTGGTTTTCACCAGATATGTGCCAATATGATATTTCCAATAAAGCTATCCTTTGAGGAATTCATCTGCCTCGGAGTTTTTGCTTGCAATGGATCTATTACTTGGAACCCTGTATTCTGGGTCTGGGACCCCATAAAGGTGCCCATTGCTTTAACCCAGGAGTGTCATCTGTTTTTCATCTCCATATGGCCATAATCTCCCTTCTGGTTTTTTTGTCAAGACAAAGTATGGTTAGAAATGTGGTCACTAGTATTTCTTTTAAAGTCAGCATACTTTTTTGTCAAGTCCTTTGGTGGCTAATAGTCCTTTACTGTTGCTATCAAGAACAGTTCTAGGTTGAAGAATTTCAAAGATGGGACAGTAAAACAGTTATTGTAGAATTCAGGAAGCTTTGAATCCATGTATTTGGGAGACAACTGAGACCAAGGGCTTTTTTTCTTTACATATTAAAATATCACTGGGGAAAGAGGACCTGGGAAAATATACTTTCTCACCAGACTTCATAGCTAGCAATGTCAACTTTAAGTATCTGATAATATTTTGAACAATGTTTAATTCCCTGGCCATTTAATCAGATTATTCACCATCCTTTTAAAAAATACTATTCCTTTACATATTAAGAGAAGGAGAAAGGGATCTGTCCTCCAAACTGAAATAAACATAGATTTGACAAAAATGTATATCTCCTAAAGCAGAAATTTTATACCTGTGGCTACTGAGAAATGTCCCACGGAGTCTCATTCAGCAATCCTGTGTGTATTTTCTTGGAATCAGCTAAATGATGCTCAGAGTAGGTGGCTGTGGAAGTGCAGGTTTAATCCATTAATATATCACATGTCTCATTGTTACATTTTCTATGACAAGCAAATACTGTTACTTTTCTAAAATACTAATTATAATGTAGGTTGGATCCAAATATGGTCATATTCCCACAGATGCTAAAGAGTTTAAAATAGTTATCCTTAAAACTGATTTAAGTCCCACTCGAATTAACAAAATTAATAAAGACAAAGTATGGATCTATCCCAATAAACAGAAATCAGACACATCACAATATGGAAAGTAAGATAAATGAGAAGACTGGGGCATTTTTACATTTGCCTAGATTTGGAAGCTACAGCACCATCAGGAACATCTGTGCCATAAGCTAGACTGGGAGGTTGAAAAACCCTCCATAAAAAAGGCTGTGGCAGATCTTAAAAAAAATCCTGCCAAGAAAACAATATGAAAATGTCCATGAAGTCATCAGGAATCAAGCTCAGGTTGAAGGTGATTTTACCTTAGCCTATAAATATTAAGGAAAACATAGATTTTAAAATTGTACTGGGCCCCATGAAAAATGCTCCACGTTCCCTCATTTATTTTTGTCCATGGATACTTTTTCTTGTGCTGGGAAAAGGGTTTTATTGTTTTTGTCCCAAAATCAAAGCAAGTTTTTTCCCCCTGCTCTCCTTTCTTATCCTAACTGTTTGAAAAAGGGGAGAGGAAAAAATCTGTCATTACCCCCATTTCCAGATTCCTGTTTGAAATTCGTGATTCAAGCCCGAGGACATTTAATAGCTGGCTGGATTAAATATAGCAGACTCCAGCCTCCACTCTCTTTGAAAAGACAGGTCTCGGGGTTGTGCCTAAATTCACAGGATGAAAACTGATCTACGATACATGTTTTAAGTTTAGATCTGAGGGGAGGGGGGGTGGCGCGGGGAGGAAAAGCCGCTCTGCTCTGGATCTGGTTTATATTGGTGTAAAGCCCTTGAAGTTGAAAGGTGCTTCAGGAAGCTCATGAAGAAAAAGAAGAAAAGAGAAAAGGGGGAGGTGGTATGTTTGCTGGGGGAGAGATGCACCAGAGCAGCATAGCTGAAATATTTCATTAACTTGCATTAACACATGGCTCAACATCCCCCCTCCCCTCAAAAAGGAATGGGGGGAGCAGAAGGAACCCAACATACCTGCCTATAGCCAGCTTTCCTTCCCCACCCCACCCCCCTACCCCCGCAATAGTTAACCCTTTCTGGATGCAGCTACATTGTCTGCCCCAAGATTCTGCTGGCTCATTGAAGGATACAAAATACATGGGAAGCCTTTTTTTTAAAAAAAAATTTGAAGTGAAGGAAAAGTGATTTCCCTTTAGAAAAATATTTTGAGGTGCCCCCTTATCGACTTCAGTTGTTTAACAACACTGAGAGAAATGGTCAGATTGAGAAAGAGTTTGGTGTGAGCCTATCCCAGTGTTTAGATTTGCATCACTACAGAGCCAGCTTGACTTAGTGGTTAAAGGCATCAGCTAGAAATAGAGAGACCTTGGCTGTGAAGACAGATGGGTGACCTTGGACTAATCATTCTCTCTTAAGGAGGAGGCGATCACAAACCACTTCAGAAAAACCTTGCCAAGAAAACCCCACAGATTAGTCCATGCAGTTTATGAAAAGCCAACATGATTGAACAGAAAAGAAAAACAAAAACAAAACCTACACTACGATTTACTCAGCTCACCCAATTTAGAGATGGCATCTAGCTGAGCCCATAGGTTGACTACATGGGCTGAATTCATCCAATAGGCTAAGGTAAAATGTGGTCAAACTGTGGTTCAATTCCAACATAACCAATGAGATTCTCTGCCTAAAGGAGAACGTTAGGTGGAAAATTCTAGAATTTTGGAATCTTCCAAATATATTTGATGTTATCTCTCATAACAGTCTGACAAACCAGTATTTAATTATGCTGGCTTGGGATGATGGGCACTGAAATTTAATGAAACTGGAAGGCAAGCTGAGCCAAACTAATCTGGTTTAAAATATGTAAATATTTCAAAACCATTGTTTAAAAGTTAGATCTTTGAAATTTTGCAAAATTGGCTAATCACAAATATAGAATACTTTTAAAAAACTTAAAATTGCCTATCACTTATCTAAATGCTTGCATTTTTCTCGCAAAAATAGAATGGCAAGTGAGGAAAAGTGGAAGCAGTGGGGAGGGATACCTCTCTTGTGCTGGCTGGGATTAGTAGCAGTTGTAATCCAACACATCTGGACAGCACCAACTTTGGGACGACTCCTTGGTTTCTATTTTATATCCCCACCACCACCAAAAAGTTGTTCACATCTGTTGCCATGATCAAAGGACAATGGAAAAAAACATTTTTTAAAAAGGGAAAATGTGAAATACATCCTTGTTCAGAAAGCAATGCTTCTGAATGAACCCCTAGTTAAATTGGCATGGGTATGCAGAACTCTGACAGCAAGTATGCCCAGATAAACTGGATTCATACAACTCTGTGAGCTATGGTCTGCATAATCATTTTTACAGACTAAACCAAGACTGGCTGAGTTCACTCAACATCTAAATCATAAACAAGCAAGCTATATTTTGGTTTAGATTAATATCTACATTAGGTTATACTGCTATGGCACTTTAAAGGTTACTGATACGTTTATATTATGACAGAATGGGGATTTAAGAAAAAAGCTATAATCAGTGGAACTGTTGTATTTCCAGAGCAAATATGCACTGGATGACAATTGTGTTCCTTGCGTTTACCATTATTAACCATGAAAAAGTCTGTGATGCAAAAATTGCAGAAATTATGCTGCAAATCTTTCAGATACCACAAGGTATATCCATATTTAAAATAATAAATTATATAAAATAACTTAAATCCTTAGGGTAAATCTGCTTAATGCAGGCTGGAAGCGACAGGCTAGTTAATCCAACACACCTAAAGAACATTTGAATGAGAAGACTGAAGTAGTGTTCAGTGAAAAAAAGCGTCTTTCTTTCCTGGACAAGATACGTAGAAATGATTGCTCCTGCTATATCCAATTCTAGAAGGAAATTTTATCAAGGCATTTTGAAAGCCTGGGTACTTTTAATAGCTGTTATCCAAAAACTTGGTTGTACAACATAAAAGTGAAATAGTGCTTGGCTACTTGGTGGCTCAGTATAAACCAACCTTATTTTTGATCCAGTGAGTTATGATTCAGTGAGTTTATGATAATGAGCTCTAACATCCTTGACTCAGTTAATTCAGCATCCTATATTCAAATAACCATAAATACACCTGGCCAACATCATTTCAAGAGCAGGATCTCACCCCTGAAAACAGTAAGTTCAAAAGAAGAAAAGAAATACAAACTTCACTCCCCGATCCCTCCTGCACACTGAAAAATCGAGTTTTGACTAGACTTGAAGTCAAAAGTGGGGAGCTTATTCCCAATATACTGGCCGCAAATTAAAGTCAACGGGTTGCAAAGAAAAAGAAAAAAAAAAGGAAAAGAACCGGAAGCCCAACGTAGGGCTACAAAATAAGAGCTGCACAAATAAGAACGACCATGAGATGACAGCAACGAAATACAAAATAGTTCAACTCTGTGCCCACCTCCTGATCATTTCCAGATCTCGGAGACCGAGTTCCTCTTGAAAGAGACCCTCAAGGACAACGCAATTAGTTCTGCTCTTTCTTAGCGAGCGTTGCCCCCACACGCCTGCGCTCGCCACGCTCACTCCTTGAAAAATTAGCCTAGCAATAGTTTAGGGCAGAGGTCTTCAAAGTTGGCAACTTTAAGACTTGTGGACTTCAACTCCCAGAATTCTCCAGCCAGCATAGCTGGCTGGAGAAATCTGGGAGTTGAAGTCCACAAGTCTTAAAGTTGCCAAGTTTGGGGACCCCTGGTTTAGGGCAACGCAGCGCTAGTTTCTAAATACCCTGAAACCCGAAAATGCTATAGAAAACCTGCTGTAAACGAACTAATCGAAAAAACTACGAGGCGGGCGACTCGAAGTCGTACTCACTCTTCGTTTCCAACTCGGTGTGGTGGAAATCGTCTTAAGTCATGGCGACGGAAGAGCAAATCAGCGGGAGACTAGGAAAAGTTGATAGAATTTAAGCAAAGGGTCCGATCAAGTAGGGATTGACAGAATCCAGTTTCTCTTGCGCTGCTTTGCGAACGAGCAGGAGAATCTCTCTTTTTACGCCCACCTCACTCATTTTGCCGCGTCTTTCAAGATTATTCCCCATGTGGATCATTCATAAAACATTCATATGTAGTTTTAGTAATCCTCGTGGTTGATTATACCGGGAAGCGAGAAAAACAAAAATGGGACCTACTTGTACTGGAATGTCAGTGATCCAACAGAGCAATTATACAATGCTAAGGACATCAGAAGATCCCTGGGACTGTATATACCACCTCCTGTGAACCAACAGGTTTTATTAGAACTTGGGTGCACATCGGGCAGGAGAACCACTCTTCCCCTTTTTGGTTTATAGACAAAAAACGTCTACCTCTTCCCAGAATAGGAAAGCTTGTCAGGTCCCCTTATAAGGCCAGAAGGCCCCATTTCTCTCTGGAGTAAGACTCGCTGGTTTTGAGGGAGTTAACTTTGGAGAAAGCATGTTAAGGATTAAGGTTGCCGCCTCGTTTTAATTTCCTGATGAGGTATCAATTATAATTTCTGTGTGTGAAAAGTGCCTTTCTGTCAACCGCAGGAATCCAGGAGAAGAGGGAAGCCGAGAGGCGACGTCGGCGAGTGGAGGGGAGGGGGTCGCTCAAGCCTCTAAATACTGGATGTCCCGACTTCTCTACTCGGAAGTATCCAGATAGTTGCCGCGGGTGCCGGGGCTGTTCCGAAAGGCCACCTCCCCCAAGGGTTTCAAGGCGACTCTTGACTTCCTAAGAACCAGCAAAAAAACAGCCGAGTGAGTGTGTGGTTGCTTCCAGGCCCGCCCGCTGATTTCCCGGAGGGACTGAAGCGTGGACTTTCTATCGCCAAGGTCAACAATCTGGAACCCCTAGAATACAAGAAATCTATGGGGGGTCCACACAAATCCCTGCTCCTTCCTTACTCATTCAAAAAGCTGCTGAACCTTAAAAGGGATTAAGGTGCTGATTGATTGATTAGGAGTTTTCAACTTCTAGCGACCACATGGGTAGATTTTCTCCATGATGATCTTTCCCTATCCTGTTTTTTCAGGTGCACTCATCACCACTGTAACTGAGTCCACCTTGCTGCTGGTCATTCTTTCCTTCTACCTTTCCCAACATTAGAGCCTTTTCCAAAGTGTTTTTGCATGATGTGTTTGAAGCAGGATAATTTAAGCCTGATTATTTACACCCCAAATGGGAACTCTGGGTTGATTTGTTCTATATTCTCAAGACACACTGGGAGAAGTTGCTCCTATTTTATAAATGGAGAATTTAGAATGATGCTGATACCAAGGAAGAAGAAAGGGTTCAGCAAAGTCAAGGCTCTTTCTTATCATCACCCAGCAAAATGAAGCTTTGAAGAATAACACTGCAATGATCCTGTAGAAGTAGTAATGTAACAAACATACTATAGGCATTTACTATAGTATGCTAATCATAAAATCAAAATGTTTGATTGCTAGCATGTTTTTTTTTTTGCTAACTACAATAAAAATTGTAAATTTAAGACTTTAAACACAAAAGAAAATGTAGCAAAAATATACAGAATTTGAGTGAAAAAGCCTGTCATCATCTTCTTAAGGTTAAACCTCCGTATTTAAGCACCGTGTGAAATGTAAGTTGTAAATGCAGATAAAGCAGACTTCCATAGCCTGTTCTCCTCTGACAACATTGGGATTACATCCGCATTCCGCAATGTTTTGGAATTCCGGTCAACTAAACTATAACATAACTTGGTTCTGGCTTAGTGGATGCATTGTAATTTGTTCATTACAGTATGCTGGATTGATACCAGAAACCCAGCCATGTTAAAGTCTAACCTACCTTTCAAGTTATTATAGAGAAAATGGGAAGAGGGATGCCACTGAAAAAAAGAAAGGGTCCCCAACCTACTCAGTCTCCAGATAATGAGCTCTAAGAAATTTCAGTAGTGCTCTTTTTGTCTGATGACACTGAAATTTGGGGAAATTAGTTTAATTTAGCAGCTAAGACAGAGCAACATATGAAGGCAATCAGCTGCAACTTACAAGCTATAGTTAAACAAATTATACTTCAGCAGTATGTGTAAATTCAAATTATCTTCACATAATTCATCCTAATTTAAATGTTCCTTAGTCCCATTGTTTTTTACAGGAAAATTAAGTGCCTGTGTAAGACTGCAAAATTGTGCTGAGAGCATTTGTATAAATACACTACTGAAATCAAGAGTAGTTAAAAATGCTTGACTTAAATATACATGTTCTTCATGTTCTATATTTTGACAACTTTGCTGAAATTATTGAGGCCTGAATCCGGATGAGGTTCTCCAGAGGTGGACTGAAGGTTAATGTATGATTATTCAGAAGTCAAGTCCTCTTTTCTCTAGTGGGGCTGCTTCCTGAGTGAATGTTTATAGAATGGTACAGTGAAATATATTTCAAAAGTAACTTTTCAAAGAGACCCAAACTATACTGTGGTTTTTATAAAGTAACTTGGGAAGACGACTTCTAATTTCTATTGCAATTTATTCCAAGTGAGTCTGTTGCAGATGATAGATTGACACTTCAGTTTTAATGCTTACTATATTGACAGGTCTTGTTTTCAAATGCAATGCAATATACTGTACTGGGATACTAGCAATAATTCAGTTTCCTTTAATTTCCAGTGGCAGAATAGTGAGACGGTCAATTTGCAGGACACATGTTAGTTTGGTAAAAAGACGGTATGGTATACTTTTCCCCAAATATATGAATCTTTAACCTTAATCTGTAGAATGGGCACAGTGGTTACCCTGAAATACAGGGTATATATGCTATAAACTATACAAACAGGGTAATGTGGTACGATAAAAGTTAACACAATTATTATGGTAACCAAAACCAATCACATAGTCCATTTGTATGAGACTTTAGATGCCATAACATTTTTTTGCTTCGTGGTTTTTACAGCTGTCACAGCAACAGTACACTGATTAAATTGGAAATTAAAACACTAAGCAAAGACATTGCTTTAAATCTATTTATTTGAATCCCTGGTCTCATTTATTCATTGACTTTTCTTCAAGGAATCAACTCACTTGATTCTTTCATAGCCATTTCACCTCCCATTTTATTCCTACCACAATGATCCTACTGGGTGGAGATTCGAACAATTGACCCCAAATCAATTAGTTTCCATATTTGGTGATAGATTTACACTTCACGTTTCCATAGTCCTAGACATATACTGCCCCTATTAGATTACACTAGCCTTCATTGATAGTTGATTGATTGATTAGTCTTATGACTGTATCAAAATATAAAACAGAAATAAAATGCAGAATACAAATCTAGGGTAAAATAGATAAAAGGAAAATACAATAATAAAATACATATGCATTTAATACAAAGAATTAGCATTCAAGTAAATATATCACCTTTATGGATGCTCCAATCTGTTCAATATAATGGTTCCTTTGGTCAAATGCCTTAGTTTATAAACTTAGTAGTTGTATTCATGATGTATAGATTAGAAGAGGACATACGATAATCAGTGATTCACAACCTAGTGGACTGCTCTTTCAATTTGGAATGTTAAGTATCTAAGCCTAAGAAGGTATACTGTATAGTTGATAATCAAACAAAACATGAACAATATCTTCGATGGCTGAGACACACTGCATATATCCATCCTGTCATACCCATATTTGGCCATGGAATCCAACAACGCAAATCTGGCTCTAGTATAGGCCCTTCTTGAGAATTGGATTAAACTCAATGTAGGTATTTTTCAAATGGAAAAATAGTTTTGTTCTTAGCAAACCAACTTAAGGATTTATTTGTTGCCAATAACTCCATGCCAGTTTGAGTGTTGATATTTAGGACACTCTGTTTAAAAATTCCCCTTGCCATGGAGGCAGTTGAAAATAAATAACCCATGCTGTGAAATAATTTTGGTAAGTTGACTTACCCAGGAATTGGGGTGAGCCATACTTACCTCTTATGCTAAAGTTATTTTGGGCAGCCTCTCAGGGTCCATTGAATATGTGAATATTTTAATTGTTAATTGGCTATATACAAAGTGGGTACCTGTTTCTGCTCTGACCCAAGGGGCTGACATATTTTTATCATCCCAGTGTGCTTCTTGGAAAATAGGTCTAGACTTACTTAAGGGAGCTGATTTTTGCAAGACCCAACAATTTTGCACCAGAAATCAGGACTGGAACTATTTTTGCCCTGAATACTTCCAGTATAGGAGTCAAGGTACTGGGTTAATTAGAATTGGATAATTTATATTTTAATACTTGCTTCAACCTTGGTGAGCTGCTTTTAACATGATTTACCTATAGTCCTGTGTTGGTAAAAATACTCTTTAATAAAATTTTAAAAATCACTTGATCAATAGACACCCATTTGTCTGCCAATTATATTTATACTTTTTTTGCTAAATACCATCACTTTTGATTTGATTTTACTGATGTTTAGAAAATTAAGATCACAGTAGCTATTTAGTTTTTGCAACAGTTTTCTCAGGCGTATTTGAAAGTGCACCATTAGCACCATATCATCAGTATATAAAAGCATATTAATGAATTTATCATGGACCTTTGGCATATGAGTGTCTGAAGCATAAAGAGATCCTGTCTAAAACCATTATGGGTAGATACTGTATATTCTTGTTAAAGAACCATTTACACCTGTATGGATTTTCAAACGAGTTTTTGGGTAAAGGGCCTTAACCAAAATAGGAGTCTGGGTTCCATATTTAGGTTGACAAATTTCTTCACAAAATGTTTCTGTTTATAGAGTCAAAAGCCACCCTTTCTATAAATGCATTAAATAGTTTTCTCCCATTAGTTAGTTGTTTGGTTATGACATGGTGTAAAATAAAATAATTGCCTATTGTGGAATGCACCAGTCTTAATCCTGCTTGTTCCTTCCCTAAGAGATTTCTTTCCATTACCCAATCTTCTATTTTGTTCAAAAGATATTTCGAATACATTTTAGTCACAATTCCAATAAGTCCTATTGGCCTATAATTTTGGATCACCTTTGTCTCCCTTTAAATATATATACAAAATGGTGTAAGAGAAACACTGGCCGAGCCGGAGGAAGGAGTCAGGGAATTAGTCTAGAGTCCTTACATGGGTACAACAGGGCAAAGTCCAATCCCTCTTGAATGGCATTGAACCTTATCTAGTTTCATCCAGGCGCAAATTGTCAGCCTGAGGAGATTCCTGTATATAGGCTTGAACAGTAAAAGAATTAATTGAACTCTTCACATGTGGATCTAGTGGTTTTCGCCTGACAAATGGCATGACAGTCTCATCTGACTGGGATTCAACTTGTATTAATAATATGAGAAAACAGCCCTGCTAACAATGGGGCCCATCAATCAATATGTGTCTTGAAGAGTTCTAGGAGATCTTTTCCAGGTAACCTTACTGGGTTTCAGAGATTGGATAATAAATTTGATTTCTGATACTGACACTGGACACCAGGGCAGAAGGCTTTCAATGGCTAGAATATCAATAATTTGTTAAGTAGGAGATATTGGTTATGATTAATAAATAGATTTCCATAAAAATCCAAACTGAAGCTGGAATAAGAATGTTAAATTCAAATTTGCATTCCTTCAACAAAATACAATATTCCAGTAAAAAAAATTAATGGACACTTTTGCTGATAATTCCATTTGTTGTTCAGTCAGAGTGGTGCCCAACCCTCCACGACTCCATGGATCATAACATGCCAGACCTTCCTATCTTCCACTATCTCGGAGTCTGCCCAAACCCACACTCACTGCGCCAATGACACTATCTAACCATCCATCCTCTGTCCCCGTCTCCCTTTGCCTTCAATCTTTTCCAACATCAGGGTCTTCTCATTTGGTGATCAAAATATTTGAGCTTCAGCTTCAGTATCTGTCCTTCCAAATATCTGACCATATTTTAGCCTTACAGGAACATTTTTAGAAGCTACCAATTTCTTGTAATCATATTTTAATTTTAATATTTTAGCATGGTTTTCTTTATTAGGGTGTCCCTGGCCCTGGCCCACTGCTGTCCTGAGTAACTTTCTAGTATGTAAACAGTCTGAATCAAACCATTCTGAACCTATTTGCTCTTGATTTCCGGTAGGATGCTTATCGGTTAAAATGTTCTCAACGAAAGACTCAGATCAGTGGGTCAAGGCTTTATCTGGGCCTTGGATAGAGAAAGAAAATGAATTATTCCAAGTCTCTTTTTCATGTAAAACTTATGCAATCTAAAAAACTATTAGAGTTTCTTGAATAATATGTAAAAGGATATACAAAACCAGGTTCTTTTCTTCCTAAAACATGGAGGTTACATTTATAAATCAGGGAGATCAGTTATGAGTCAGTAGTATTTCATTTGGCTCTCAGGAGAGCCAGGGTGGAACATTTACAAGATAATCCAAAGGATAACATTTACTAATGAGGATCCTTCTCTGGCATTAAAGTCTCCTGCTGATGCTACAGTAGCTTTAGGGTAATTTTAGTTTATCTTTAGCACTGCCTTTTCTAGAGTCACCCAAATATAAGGAGAAAATTGGTAAGATGTGTGTGGTGATAAATATAAGTTCAGTAGAACTATTTCAGAAAATTTATATGAAAATGTTATGGCTAAATAATGGGGAGTGTCAACTCCAATGACCAATTCCTGTTCTTGCCAGCCCAGCTCTACCTTGGCAACTATAGTGAGTCCTCCTGATGCCCACCCTTTAGTGTTATATTTCCTTGTAGTCCAGGATCTAAAGCCTGCTAAACAAATCTTTTCCTCGTCTGTAGTCTCTTGGAGTGCTGCGAGAGCAAATTTAGAGAGGAACTGCACTATCCATTACTCTGTTCTTCCACCCAGCAATATTCCAAGTCACTGACTTAATAGAACCATTGTACTTAACATAGTGGGAATGATTTGAAAGTTATTGGAATTTTGGATTGAATCACATGGTTTTTCCAGTCATTCAGTGGGAATGATGTCCATAATTCCTTCAGTGCCAAAAAAAAACCAGTTTGCAATTTATATCCTTTCATCACTGTCTTGCTGTTGTATAAGCTTGGGCAGGTTTTGAGGTGAGCAGCAATTTGGATGGGGTACTTTTGCAGGTTGACAACTCAGAATACTATAAAAGTCTAGGAGGGATAGCTTATTTCTAAGTGAGAATGATTTTCTTACCTCAGATTCTCTCCTTAACCCATTTTGAACTGCTTCATGAGATATAGCCTTACCTTGTGATTTGGGGCTGGTATTTACTTTTTGAAGCATTGAGCTAAGGCTGACCTCCTTATAACTCAGTTCTACTCCAAGACCAACCTTGGTTAGTAACTCACCAAGATTTGTGCTGCGTCTTACTTCTTACCTGTTGACCTCTATTTTTCCCCGTTACTTACATTTTCTGTATCTGATGATGTTTTATCAGGGAGTAGTGGGAGTAAAATAGAAATTACTCCCAAGGACTCTTTATTGTTCTCTTCCATATCCATATTTCATGTTGAAATAGAGGATCAACCAGCAGATGGTTTCTCAAAATGGATCTTATTTTCTTGGCAGTTGGGGTGAGCAGCTTTACTGGAGGTTTAGCAGCTCTATGCATAATAACTAATAATTCCCTCCGATCATCACATTTATAATATTGATATGTTCAGCATTTAGCAGGATACTTAAAAATTTTGTCTCTAAAAGTTCTTTGACTTGCTGTGGGAGGTACAGGTTGTTTATTCAGGCACTCTCTTCTCAAGGATAGTGGTGATAGAATGTCCTTGGAGTTATCAACTTTTATGTTGCTACAATTAAACTTTAAAGTAGAAGCACTCTTATTGTCAACATGTGTTATTAATGAGCTAACTCCCTTGTGTGAAACACCGTAATGGGAAGATCTCAAACTTGCTACGGAAAAAAAAAGGCTTCATTTTGAGTCTCTCCTGGGTGGGAGCCATTCAACCTTTTGCAAATCATCCAGCTGCCTTTCTTTTTATCTGTGGTCAGAAACAAAATTGACAGTATTGTTTGATTCATCATTTTGGGTATGAAGTCAACAGCATTTTTTGGTTTTTAAGTCCTCATCCCCTTGTTGCATAAGCTTTGCAGCTGCTGGATAGAACTCTGTGATCTGAGGAGGAGAAGCTATAGAGGAAGATCTTAACAATAGATGCTACCTCTACACCATCTTTCTGGCTCCCTCATGCTTATATTTAATTCACTTGGGACCAATTCATTTGAAGAGAATTTTGTACATAAAAATACAGGAAGCTTCCCTAAATCAAGATTGAATAATATTTATCCGTAATGAATAACAGCCACTTTTATAAAGATTACCATTCTATTTCCTGTTCTTAATGGGTAAAAACTTGAAGTTGAGTTGAAAAGCATAAAACAATTTTCTGAGTTTTGTTTTAATGTGTTGCATGTATTCATTCATGATCTCTAACATCTTATGTGAATCCAGCCATAATGTGTTGTATTATGTATGCACAATATGTCTTTACATAACTATAAACATTCAAGAGAAGTCATAACTTTATATGTATCATGATAACATTACACATACAGATGAATAGGATACACTTCCAGGATTCATTTGTTGCAATCCTACACAGCTGTTAAATTTGGAGGCTCTTGTGTGTGAGTAAACATAACTAACGCTTCAGTGAACAGTGAAGCAGTGTTGCATACTATGGCAGTCCCCACTTGGAATATTGCATAATCCTACCTTAATAACACTACTCTTCCCATTTATTTGCCATATGGACCTATGTACAGATAAAGTATGTGTAAAGTATTGTAACAAGTGTGAAAAAGCCTCAAATTGTCATTAGGAGTATCAACATAGTGTATTAGATTTGATATCTTCATCTTGATGAAGTCAGCCTTTTAGGGTATAATCAAATATACATTTGGGAGGCACAAGCACAGTGTCCCTCTGGTCAATAGCCAGATTTATTTCTAAGATTTTTCTCCCTCCAGTTCCTTTATGCAAATCCCCCTTGCTCATCTCTATTTTGACATTAACTTCTCTTAAGGCATCTGACAAAATAGAGAAGACTGCTTTAGTTAGAGAAGAGGACAACATATTTATGCTGTTGCATTTTAAGCATAGGCTGTATCTTTATCTTTAGATACAAAGTCCTGTTTTTTCTCATCTCAGCATTCTGATAATGATAGAAGTGCCTATATTTCTCTGTCCATTTTAATCACCAATAAATTAAGATACCATATTACCCAATATCTAGTCAGTTTTAATTCTGCTACCAAGGACTCAGCCTAATCATGAAGAGGCCTGCCTCCCTCCTCTGGGGGGCTATTTTCACCTAAGGTCTTCCTATATGTTTTGAGTTCACCTAGGTTTGCCCTAAGAAACTCTCTTGATACTTCAACCATATATCCATATTCTTGCCATCTTCCACTTTAGTTTTTCTGTTACAAATCCCTGATGCTAGTTTCCTAAAGTAAATGGTCCATATACAGTACTCAAACTTTTGAAAGCCATTAAAAACTCTCTGCCCTGAATGCTTCCTATGACTAATCCCAGAGTGAAGTGAGCAGAGGCATTTATTCATATGATTATAAAGCAGTCTGTACTTGGTGAGAAATAACTCAGACTCCAAGATTTAGGTGCAGCATTCACAGGTCTCTCTTCAGGCCTAATACCTGCAAAGCCAAGGCAACATTGATGGAAGAGAAAGAAATGGAAGGAGAAATTACAAAGTACCATCAGTGGAGGTTTTTCAACCTTCTCCCACTAAGATTTTTATTCATTTTTTTTTTTTAGTATTATGGAATTCTTAAAAAAAGAACACATTAACAACAGAGGATGTTAATAACTGTGGATCTATCTGTGTTTATATGGTACACTTATTCATAGTTAATCTAAGCATGGTTTATTCAATTTATCTAATTTTATGAGTTAGCAAAACATACCAAGCTAAAGTGGATGGGTAGCTCAGCATATAATGTGAATCACCATCACATCCTAATATATAGGTTAATTTTCTTGAAAGATGCCCTGTTTTGCTGGCAATGATTGGAGAGGTGGAGTGGAGGGTCAGGCTGGCGGAGGCCACATCTTCTAGCTGTGCCAGTCAGTTCCAACATACTGTATGCTTAAAAATTGGGTTCACTCATAGTTTCAACTCTTTTCCATAGCAAAGCTCCCATCCTTCACTTACTTAGATACATACCCTGAACAAATTAGGGAGGCTTATAGACAAAACACTTGGATATCTATTTCCTGCCATTAAATCTCATGGATTACAACAAACAACACACTCCACATCTCCTAAGGAATAACTCGCAACAGGTGGCAGCATCTAGCCGGCTTTTTCCAAGCCAACTTGGAAACTATGTAGGATAAGGTTGGGTGGTACAGGGATGTGAGATCATGAGGAAATCCCATGAATGTAAGCTACATTTGAACAGGAAGAAACATTCTGGAATGAAGGTGATGGTAAGGTTCCATGAAGTCAATAGAAATCAAGTTTGAGCAAGTTTGAGGAGTGCAACCATAATTTCAGGATTAAAAAAAAGTAGCAGAACCAACATCCACTCAGCCCAATCTCAAACTCAAGATGTTTAAAAGGAAAATCCACCACAAAGTAAAAAGCAAGACTTTGATCTGGAAAAATCAAACCTCATTTGCTTTTAACTTTTGGACCTTTTTGTCCAAAAGTTAAAAGCTGACC
>QLTV01003404.1:429397-460373 GCA_003457575.1 Thermophis baileyi
CCACCTCCCCTCCCCACCACTATATTGTTATTTCTCAGCAGTGCTAAAGACTTATCAGATTTGTGACATCATAAATATTTTTTTATGAATTTTCAGCTGAGATTAGGACAGCCCAAGCTTATTTGTGAATTAGCCACAGTACTTTTTGAAACCTTAAGAGAAGGTTAACTTTATACATCTGCCAGATTTTAAGAAATCACACCTTCTTTGCTGACATGGCACATACTTTTGAAACTGTATTGTAAGAACAAAACATTTGAACTTGACTATATTTTTGTGGCATCATTAAACCATGGTTTCCTTGTTCAATAAACCACAGTCACTAAGTCTTGATAATTCCTGGTTTATATAATGGTTGGAGTCATACAACATAACTCAATAAAAAGTTTCTTTAGGTTGGGCAATGTGAAAACCCTTCAAGAAGATTTTTGACACAACTGTGGTAAATTCATCTGAAGGAGGGTACAATTCAAAGTCCGTGAAAGACTTTTCTTTCTAGGATTGCTGGAGATTACTGATTCTTCAAGTTGAATGCTGGGGAAAAAATTAAAAGGCACTTCCCTTTCTCTGCTTTTTTTTAAATCAGTGAGTCAAAGAAACATCTTTTTCCTTGCTTTTTAAAAATGATTGAAGAAATTTGAATATTTCAGGCGTATTATCGTAGGAACTTAGACTAATCCCAGTAAGAATCTGCACTCCTTGAACCGAGTTATCTGTCCATCCATGAAATGCTATTCACTCCACTAGAGTGTAATATTTAAGAGATCACAGAAAAGCAACTTGCTTCTAGTAAATAAATACAAAATTGTGTTATTTGTGCAACTGTAATAATTTCCTTCAGTTTTTGAAACTCAGTATTAGGTGAGTGCTGATGAACAACAAGATTAATTAATTAGTAGAGAATGCTTTTGCAGTACCATAGCAAGATTTGTGCACTATAAAACATTAGGAAAACATAAGACGTACATTTTCATGGGAAGTAGACCAATTCACAAAGTTTATATCAAACTACATGGCTTAGACTGATCAGGACTGGTATCCACTTAGGTGGACATGAATTCCATTGAACTCAATGGTGCTTACTTCCGCGTAATAAGCATAGGATTGCCCTGAAAACAGCAACCACCTGAGATAGTAAAGATTGACATTCTTTTCAATTAAATAATTTTTTTAAAATCAGTAATATTAAGTACATTAAGTGAGAAGCTAATCCTATTGACTTCAAATAATTTATTTTCAATAAATACACTGGTTTCAAATGCCACCCTAGAAGTTTTTCCTCAAAAGCATCTGTATTAAGCAGCATTTCCAAATTTGATTACAATTAAGTTATTCTATTAATCCACAGATCCCAATAATTAATTGGAAACATTTTTGGAAGTGATGACTTCTACTTAAAACAATAGCCTTTTAGGCATCTTTTAAAATGAGTAATTGATTATTCCCTCTGGATAGTAGCCCTTTCCAGAATCTAACACAGTCTGATTTCCTAAAGTGGAAACAGGGCATTCTGTTGAGGCAGGGTTGCTTGTGCTAGTGATTTTAACCTGCTCCACCCTGAAGTGACCTGCCAAATGCACTCTCTTATTTTATAGACATCTGGGAATTCCATACATGCCTTAAACGCCAATTACACACCTTCTTCAAAGGACACGTGCTTTGATTTGCCAATACCATTTAACTCCACCAAAGAAAGTCCTAGGAACAGAGAGGGTAAAAGAAATTTCAGTGTCTTAAATAGCAGGTAAAGGATTCAGTGTGGAAATAATTGGTCCTGTTGTTGTCGAGTGAATGAATCTATTCAACGTGCATTGGCCTTAACTTCTTTCTTTCTCAGGGAAGGGTACAGAAAATGATGCAATCCTATACACACTGACTTGGACAATTATGTATAGGATTGCATGAGTTACACCATCCTAGACATACCATTGAACTAAAAATTGCATTTGCACAATGTACTAAAAATGGGACTAGGCAGTTTATTATTCAGCAGATTATGGTAACCTTTGTTTCAGTATATCATTTGCTGCCAGCCACTGGCTCTTCCAAGAGCCAATACTTGGAAGGATTTGGTTGTACAGGATCAGAATGTATCCACAATGATATTAAAGGGTTAAAATGTAACCCCAGTGCATTTTTCCAGTATTTTAGATTCCTCCACACACTTCTACTATTGAGACATGAAAATTAATGAGCACAGAATAGTAGATAAAGAACAACCTTGAGGTAGGGTGCAATCTTGATTAAAGAGACAAGGGAGGGTTCAATCAAGTCTAAGTATTACATAGTTCCTTCCCAGCACACTCCCTTGATCTCCAAGGCCAAAGAAGAGAGTGGGGTCTGAGCAGACTGATGAAACTGAAAAATTTTCCATGAAAGCACATCAAAATGAAGGGATAGTAAAAAAAGATTCAAAAATGGTAGGCAGTAAATTGAGATCTAGTTGCTTTTCAACAGAGGCATAAGAAGTGAGGATTTATCAGCAGAAGAAAGCAAGGAGTAAATCTATTGCTCAACACCCACCCTTCACCCTTAGTAACTTCTGGGGTCCTCACCAGCGATTATCTTGGGGATGCCTCTTAATAGATCAACTAGCATATTAGTAGCATCCAAATAGAGTTGGCTGTGTGGGTTTTAATAACATTTATTTCCACAAAGGTGAGCAAGGCTAGGAGGAGTCAGAAATCAAAAACTCAATACTTGCTTGGCTTACAAACAAGAGATGTGACTGTCCAGATGTTAAGTCTCCTTTAGACCTGAAGGTCATTCAGAAGTTCTAAGCAGTTCCTGAAGGGGGGGGGGGGAAATGCTACTTCCAATGAAGCAGACAATAGTATTACAATGTACACCTTCAGACTGTACCATCCTAATTTACATCTTAATTATCTCAAAAAATAATCATCTGTAGTTCATCTCAGAATAAGGCAGCTTGTTTCTGTATTCTTTTCCTAGACAGTTAATCACCCTGAAATTAAACCTCACACTTTAATAGTATTTACTTGGAAAGATGGTTCTTTTAAGTGATGGAGCTTTTCAGATTATACTCCCTCTTTAGTAAAGTCTACATTGCTTTGAAATGTATGCCCTCATTTCGTCCCGGTTTTCTTTGGTTTTGGTTTAAGTGGGTTTCCTGGAAAAAAATGTTTCCTGCGATTCTGAAATCAATGACTAAGAGGCAGGTGATTCGAAAGTAGGTCTCCTCGGAAACAAATCCACTAAATTCAAATGGAATTACTGCTAATAACGGTATATCCTGTTATAGAGGAATGTTTTCCTGAAAACAACTTCACGAATATACCGATCTGTACAAATTGCGGCATAAATTAATCAACTGCCAATCCTTAAATTTAGCAGTTTTATGATGACTATGCCTCCAATGAAGACGGTTCCGACCACGAGAAATTCCAGGCATAGCAGCCATTTTGATTTCTTGGATCCAGCAACCTTCCTTTTGCTCGGAAGAGCATTTTGATTTCCTGCACGTGTTGCCGATCGGGGCTGGGATCCAACCGCCTGAGATCCAGATAACTTCCCACGAAATGAAGGAAGCGGCTTTCGGGCGTTTTAAGTTTGGAATTACAGCGTGTTTCGAGCTGCAGTTGGCAGAGCGCTTCCCTGGGAGGCCACTTCAAAAATCTCGGGGAAGTTACTCCGCAGTGAACATGCCGAGATCGCCCGGCAACCCTCTCTCGCTACGGTTCAGACCAAACGCCTGCATTACTCCATCCTTGAGTGGTCCTTCCCTTCATCCGTTTCTCTCAAGGGCACCGAATCCTAGTTCCCACACGCTTCAATTTGGTTTATTTCCCCCCCCCTTTTTAAAAAAGACATTAAAAAGTTTCATGGGGAAACCGCCTGACATCATTAGAGCAGGGACAAACGCTCACTTTGAAGGATGCCCGGGCAAGACTTCAAATGAAACTGTATGCCTGAGAAGAATTTGATACTGGACTCGGGAAAATAACTAGGTCGGCCTTTGCCAAACCGTGGAATGTGCAAGAAAGCTCCGCGGACTCGCCAAGTTCCAACCCGGGTTTCTCCGGCGGCTGTTCACCCTCCACCTCCCGGGTTGGGCGAGGAACCCACCCACCCGAGCAGGGAGGCCTCGCGTCGCTTTGAAGTTGATTGACACAGAGACTTCCCAGGAGACCTTAAAAGGTGAACAGAAGAATGTAACTTTCCAGAGTGACTTGGGTCGCCTACAAGAGTTCTGGTGGGGCAGAGACCCTGCCTCTTGCTTCTCGTCCCAGCACTCGCCGCTGCTGAGACCCGGGTCCCGAAGGAGGGAAACCGAGAGCCAGCAATCCTGACTCTTTGGAAAGACGGCCGACGACGTTGTCAGCCAGGTTTCCCAAGCAAGACCCTGAATCCGGGAAGGCGACTTCGATGCCTTCCCCGCCTTCAAAGAGGCACGAGGAGAGAGCTGCTGCGCAGTTTCAGTGCTTGCGTGGCTGTTCTCTTCCACGTCGGAACTCTTCAGGCGTCTTGGACTACAACGGCCATCCCCGCCCGGCACAACTGGGCCTCGGGTGATGATGGAGTTGTAAGCCCATACATGTGGGAGCGCCAGATGGAGAAAGGTTGTCTCTCCTTCTGGCCGCCCGGCCACCTTCCTTTGATCTTTCCAAACGCCTGTATTTCTAACGTTCTTGAGGGCAAGGGAGGAGGAGAGCGTGTGGCCTCAAAATCTTTGCCGCCCGGTTATCCGAGCAGGCTTTAATTGCGGTTCTCAATGTCAGTTTGGAAAAAAAGGGAGAAAGGTATCGATCCAGTTCCATGCAGGTTTCCTGAATTCAGTGATACAGGAAATCAGGCATAGATTGTGAGAACAACTTCTGAGGGTTGTATTCACTGCCTTCAAAAGAGCTGGGGCTGACGATGGGCTAACCCCATCGCAAGCATCCAGTCCTGCTTAGAGGTAACTCCATCCTCGATATGGAGCCTAGTGACCTCAGGCACGGACAAACTGTCTAGTCTTCTGCCAAGAATAGGAAGTGGTTTCCTTTTGCCTTTTTCTGGGATGTTTTTCCCCCCACTGGAATTCCTTGGAAGTGTCCCCTTCAAATAGTAACCAAACCCAACCCTGCTTAGTTTCCCAATTCAAACAAGCTCAACCAGGTGCTGCTTGGATCCGAAACAAAACCTGCTACTGATTGCAGGCGCTTTACCCTATCAGTTGTTTCACTTTCATTTCAGCTACAAATCAAAACAAGCTGCGTTGGAAATCAGCGGCTGTTTCTTCCCGTTAAGCCGCCGTTTGTTTAGCACAGACTGCAAGGCAGACATCCTATTTAGTATCCACATTACAGATGCAATGCGTATGCATATATGTACATTACAGTGCAACCCTAAACATGTTTTATTCTCGAATTCAGGTCTGCGGTGTTCAGTGGGGCTTGTTCCATAATAGGTGCGTTTAGTATGACAGTCCTAAATAGCAATTCTAAACTTATTTAGTTGGGAAGAAAATCTGCTGAAAATCAAAGGGACAGCAACGGTAAATCAGGTTGTTTCTTTAGAAGTGTGCTGGCTGGTTCAACGTAAGTTGATTCTAAAAAAAGATGCACAAGGTCGATCAACTCTTTGCCTTCTTGTCCTGAAGTAAATCATTTTAGTTAAATATGAATACTCTTTGCAAACTGTTACAATCTAATGAATTAGATTAAAACTGATTTGTCTCTACTTAAAATGAATTAAAAATAAGAGAATCGAGATGTATGAAGACAGTGATTTTTCACCCCAGAAATCAACCTTGATAGAAACTGTTATGGCATTTCTCCCAACTCTACCCCAAATGTAATCAAAGCTGATAGCCACTATAACTTAGATTAATATTGTTAATTATTATGATCATTATAATAACAGGGGCAATCCAAGAAAGAGCAAAGAACATGCAGATATAATTTGGTGTCCTACCTTTCCACATTCCCCAGAAAAGGATCTTGTTTGAGTCTCTAGGTTCACATTTGAAGATTTCCCTTAAATATCTCCGTTCTTAAACCATTGGCCCTTAGGAAACCAAAGCACCATCTTCATTTTTTCTCCACGATGCCCTCTGCCCAAATATATTTCTTCTTTCTAAGCCAGCGAAAAGTTTCCAAAGTCCTGGATAATCAGCTTTAATATACCTAGGTTCTGCCACTTCAAACGTGTGTTTTTGCGTGCAGAACTATACACACATACACATATTCAAAGTGTAGAGAGTCAATATATCTTCTGTCGAGAGGTAGATAAGAAGCTTAAGCTAGCTCGGAGTTGTTAATAGGTAGATAAGGAAAGACAAACAAGCGAGACAAGAATGCCAGCACAATCTAGGCTAAGTAAACATCACTTGGTTTGGAGGAAATCCGCCACTTTAACATTTCTCTTAGACTTCTCTGGAAGTTAGAAAGGAGCAAATAGTAGTTACAGGCTGGGGAGCCACCAAAATCTGAAGTGACCTGAACAGAATTCCTTCATGAATCGGCATGGAAGGAAGACGTCAAAGTCTATTTTTGATGCTTTCCTCTTGGAGCTGCTAGCGCCGAAATCTGAGATAGATCAACGCTGATGTTTCAGCTAGATCTCCAGCCCACGTGAGCAAAAAGGCAAGCTGATGGGCGGCAGCAGGGTCTTCTTATTCAAAGCAATCCCCACCTCAAGAAAGGGTGCAGAGGGAATGCAACCTGCGATTTGGACTAACTGCATAGAGTCCCAGGCTCTGATTGCCTTTGGACCTTACTTGTATAAATGGTCCACCGGGATTCTTCCCTTGACTTCAGCCCCCCAAAAAGGGAAAGATGCGCCTTTGCATTTTTAGACAGTGGATTGAGGGGTTACTTAGAAATCTGCAAAGAGATATAAGGGAACCCAAATTGGCATTTGCTAGTGAAAGTGTTGCATGAACATGCATCCTTTTCCCAGTGAAACGCCAGAAGGCAGACCTTTCCTATATCAGGAAAGCAGCAACGGGGATATTTTTTTCTTTTAAAAAGGAAGTGTTGCTTTGAAATCATAACTGGGAATATTCCTTGGCAATTTGGTGGAAATGAATGGGATTTGTTTCATGTTATTTTGAGCTTACCAGATCTATTTAGTCTGAACCAACCTCTCCCCTGACGTTTTCCAGATGTAATTGGACTCTGACTCCCATCACTTCTAAACCACGTTTACACTGGCTGGGCATGATGGGAGCTATATGTAACACATTGAAAGTGCCAGTTTGAAGGTTGGGTGATATAAACATTCTAAAACTTACAAAGAATCAATTATTTCCAAGGCACTCTATATCCCCAGTTATTAGTTTCCCAGTTATTAAGCCTCTGTGTCTATGCTAATTAAATGTTAGTATAAAATCAACGGGGCTCTTGAATGTCCTTTAGAGTAAATCTAAACAATCCCTTGTCATTGTCTCAAAAAAAAAAAAAGAAGTATGCACTTGAGGTGTAATTGCGGATGTTCCGTTTATTTAGCACTGCAACAAAACTTAACACAGATTTCCAAGATAGCAAAAGCCTCTACATTAATGAAGATACTAGATACAGAGGGGGCAATGGTTTTTCATTAATAGAGTGGAGGGAAGAGACACCCCCCCCCCCCCGCCGCCGCACATTTCACTGCTTTTGAACCTGTCAAGTACTTGGTTGTTTTGACTGAAAGAGGGTTAATATCTGAAGCTCAGTAAACCCACAAACAGAATCATAAAGCTGTCTCAATAATTAACACTCCTGTGTCTGTCAGTAGCTGGTTTATTTGCGCTTTCCCCCCATTTGTTTATATTTCCCCCTCTCTGCTACCCTCACCCCCTACGCTTCTGGGTACTATCTGCGCCAGTATTATTTACCCTACGCTTCTGGGTACTATCTGCGCCAGTATTATTTACCGTGAGTTTCAAGTCTATTTTTCTCAGTACAGATCAAACTGTTAACTTTCTTTAACAGTTCAATTTATTTATTGCAGAAAAATATACAATGATATTTACAAAACAATCATCAAAATAGGAATGCATTTAGACACCGGATCTATTTGCATTTTAACATGGATCATCAATAAATAAATAGAATGATTCATTTTTGTCCCCCGCACCTCCCTTTTTTTTTTCCCAGGAACAATTCCAAAACAAAGCAAAACTAATAAGGAACCTGAAATATTTTGCTCATGAGAGTTCGAGCCAGTAAGGTTTTGCTGCTGAAATGGTTTTTGGGCGGTGGGTGGGAGAATTTCCCTTTCTCACTCCTTAAAAAAGGGGGGCTCGTTGTCATTAGATCTGTTCAAAAAGAAGGGTGGGGGACTCCAGTAACATATTTCCTTTCATGAGTGGCTCATAAGCTCTCTAGGGAATGCATGCATGCAAAAAAGAGGGAAAGGAAGTAGGGGAAAAAAATTCCAACATTCTTCGTCAAAATGGTAAGGGGGGGGGGAGCAGGTTCAGATTTCGATCAGAATGCAGAGATGTTTGGTAGATCATCCAGCCTTCACTCTGGATCAGCCACCTCACCGTCTGAGGGGCTCTAGGTTTCTTGCCTCAATTGCTCTCCCCACGCCCTGCTCTTTGCAACCTGGACCAAGAACGGGTCTACATTTCCAAGAAAATCCTTGGCGTGCTATAGTCTGAGAAGGGGGAAAATAACCCCGGGAGGTGGAGTGAGGGCGAATCCAAGTGCAGAGTCTCTACTTTGTCCATTTTCTCTCCTTCCCTTTGAGAACAATGTTATCTGGGAGGAAAAAAGAGAGAGACAAGAAGGGAAGGGGAGAAGGGAGAAAACTGTTACTAGAAAAAAGAAAAACATTAACCCTCTTAGAAAGAGAGGGCGAAGCGAGAAGAAAAAGCTTCTTTTCGCGACCCTCCAGAACTATGACTCTGCTCGCTTCAAGCCGCGGTTTGCAAGGCTGCGTGAGGGTGTGAGTGCGCGTGTGTGTAGGGGGGAATTAAAGCACAAAGGAAGGCGGATTGGAGGTGGGGGGGGAGGAATATTGGCAAGGCATGAAATCAGGAAACGCGCCGAAGGAAGCGTCACGGAGATCTATCTCGGGCGAATCTAGTAAATGGGGGATACATTATCCTCCTGGAGGTTAACTAAATTCTCCCTTAAATAAATCCTCGCTCCTTTTTGGGGTAACTTGCTTCCAAGGAAGTCTGTTTCGGGAGCCGGAATTCCTGAGTTCCCCAGTCGCCTCGTGGGAAGCCAGCCACCTAGTGTATTGTGGGAACTGGATGGGGTTAGGAAGAGTGAAAATAATCCGAGTTGATGTGTGCTGGCCCGCTGGCATCCTGGATCAAGCATCGGGTCCAAGAAAACCGAAGAAGAACGCGTGCAGAATTGTACAGATATTGTACAATTCTACACGTCCATCACATGCAACCACCGAAGCTTTGGAATAGGGTCATTGGCCTTCGCTTTCCAGCGGGCTAGACCTCAAGCTTTGGGTCCCGCTCTTTGAACAATTTGACCGAGAGCACTTTGGCATTTAGCCAGCTTTTCCCATCGATGGAAGTTCTGCAGAAGTGGCCCCCTCCTATCACCCTCCATCCCTTACCTAAGAAGGTTAGCTTCTTTGACTTTCGATCCCAGCCTAGTTCTCTCCAATCCCCCCAGAGCACCTCCAGTTCGGCCCTCCGAGGCTGCGGTTAGGGAAAAGAGGGGGGTGGGTGGGCAGAGGGGACCAAGAGAGGGATCGACTAGTGCCTTTTTCTCCCAATCTGGTGCCTTTTGGACACCTTGGACTTCAACACCCCTCATTCCAGCCCAATGGGACACGGACTGATCTGGCAAAGGTAGCAACTGGGAAAAGGCTGATCTAATACCCTGAACCTGATCAGATTTACTCAGACATAAATCCAAATTGCTTCAGAGTTGAGTTTATAAAAGAAGGATTTCTGGATAATTATAAGGAGTTTTGCAGTTGATCCTCCCATCAACTCCAGTTGGTGAGATTTCCTCCAAAAGAATGCCAGTTATTGGGTAGGAAAAGCTGATTTTTTTTCATGGGCCTAAGGCTGCAGACAAAGCTACAATCCTGTGTGTGAAGAATTGAACTCAGTAGGACTTCTGAGTAAACAGGCACAGGTTCAGGCTTGAAGCCCCTTTTCTTCTCTCTCTCCAATCCAACTTTCTAGAGGACCTTTAATTTTTGAGGTAATATTTCCATGTGCTCATTTTTTTTTTTACACCATGGCCTGATTTAACAAGTTGCCCTCCCTCCTCCCCCAAGTTGGCAGTGCTAAATTGCAGTACAGGCACCAGCTTACCTGGGAGTAAGACCTGTTGTGTTCAGTAGGATAAGGGTCATATACTCTACTCACAATGGTACCTACAAGTCAGTTCCAACAAAATAGTGTGATTTGCCTCAGAACAAATGTACTGTTACCAAGTAATTCTAGATGCATTCACTCTGGATTATGTAATAGGACTTAATCTCCAGTTCTTCCAGAAGGAAAATAAAATGGCCAAAATGGAACAATTCATTTTTTAAAAGAAGATTCGTAGCTTTATTCAGGTATCCTGCCACTTTTATGCAAGTGAATAAAGCTCCCCATAGGTAAAAGAACTTGGCTCCAAAAATGAGGCTCCAGTTGCCATTACGATTAAAAAAAAATCATTTGATTCTGAATTAGCAGATTTAAGCATCTGATCCCATGTACACTTTTCTAGCAGGAAAGTATGCAAAAAAAAAATGTTAGAAGAGCTAAAGCTTAAAAAAACACATTAGGCTTCAGGCTATTAGTGCCATCAATGCACATTTCTAGGGCAAGATCAAATACTACAAGTGGAGATAATCTAACATAGGACTACTTACATCATAGGTCTGCATAGGATCTTGACTGCATTTCTACCAAAATTATGGGCCTTTATCAGCTATAATCTGGGGCAAACCAGGGACAGTAATTCTTGCATGTTTGCTTTCATATTTTGTTTTATGTTTTGTGACACGAAATGAAATTTTTACTCAAGCACTCTTTGTATTGCCATTCTCAAAATAACTAGTAGACCTTTGGTAATATAACTGGCTTTACTGGAGATAGTTAGCCAAGGAAGTCTAGCAAACAAGACTTTTAGCTTGGAATCTACAATCTCCACCCAAATTTTGGTAAATTGAACCCATTCTGTGATTTTTCTGATGAGAGAGAAGAAGAAGAAGAAGAAGGAGGAGGAGGAGGAGGAGGAGGAGGAGGAGGAGGAGGAGGAGGAGGAGGAGGAGAAGAAGAAGGAAAAGAAGAAGAAGAAGAAGAAGAAAAGAAGACGAAGAAGAAGGAGAAGGAGGAGGAGGAGAAGGAGGAGGAGAAGGAGAAGGAGAAGGAGAAGGAGAAGAAGAAGGAGAAGAAGAAGAAGAAGAAGAAGAAGAAGAAGAAGAAGAAGAAGAAACATGCAATTAAGCACTCAGCTTCTTACACCCAATGTCCCTTTCTGAAATTGGGAATGTATGCGGGAAAATCCAAGAGGTGCTAGCAGGACTATAAACATTCCTAATGTCACATAGCTCCCAGGAGAATCTTGGAAAGAGATTCTTCCATGCTGCTCATTTATAGATATTGGTGGACTTCATTCTGCATAAAGCAAGAAGGTGCACAAGAAGATGAGCCTGGATATGTGTAAATGTTCTGGAGAGGGGGAAAAAATGCAAGAGAAGCTTGTTTTTCCTCAAGTATACGCTCCTTCCAAGGGGAAAATCTTGAAATTTAATAAGTGGAAATAAAATAGATAAAAATGAAAACACATCTGAAGGCAAAGGATGCAGAACAGGGAGAGGTTGTGCTTGGGAGGGGGAGCCTAACAGCTTGATTTTAAAGAAAGCTTCCTTCCCTTGCCTAAATTTCTATAGGATTTTCTACCAAGGGCCAAGGGATGGCCGGAGGTCTCTTGTTAAAGATCAAGAAATTTTTTTGAATATGGATGGAAGAAAATGAGGTAAGGCTGGGTCAGACACGTGTGTGGAATGAGACGAGTGCCTGAGCTGGGAAAGTCCCTCTGAAAACACCTCTGGAATCAAGAGTAAAAGGCTTGCTCAAGGATTAAGCTACCCTGGTCCTTAATTTTCGTGCCAAAGAAAACAGGATGGCTAAAGTGGGCTGATAAGATGTTCAACTCCTTTTACTCCTCACTCAGCTACCCCCACCTTGTGGTGGCACAGAAGGGGAAGGCCGTGTTGGCACCCAGAGGGACTTCCAGAAGAGGGTTGAGATAATGAACTCTCAACCTTTGCAGAGGATTCCTCGCAGCCTCACTATCTTTCTGAAAAAGACACTCCCCCACCCCCCCAATTTCTGCTGTTCTGCAAATCAAGGGGCTCCAAGATCGAGGACCCTGATGAGGGGAGAAAAGTCCTTGAAAGCTTGGCCTCGGAAGCCTGACTAGATTCCTTGTAGGAGTAGTCAATTGTTTTCCAAGGTCTTTGAATTCCGGAGATTTCCAGGCAGGATATCCCTGGGGAGCGCTTTCTCGGCACTCCCCCGGGACAGCCAGTCCCTCGGAGGTCCTTAGGCGGCCTCCTCGCGAGGGTCCCTCACTTCCTCAGCCCAGCCCCGCTCCACCGAATCCTGCGCTCTTACCTAAAGTCTCCGGGCACGCCAGGCTGCACAGAGGACGCTAGTGGGAGGCGGACATGGACCAGGCGCCTTCCATGCGCCAAACGGAGAAGGCGTAGCTGAGGCGCTCGTGGGCCACATAGCTGCAGCTGGCCATCTTGGAGTCGAGCTCATCGCTCTGCAGAACCTGGTAGAGGAAGTCGATGTAGCGGGCGGCCAGCTTGAGGGTCTGGATCTTGCTCAGCTTGTCCGACGGCAGCGTCGGGATGATCTTGCGCAGAGCCGCGAAGGCTTCGTTCAGCGACTGCGTGCGCTGGCGCTCGCGGACGTTGGCCATCACCCGCTGCGTTTGAAGCTCCTCGTACGACTGAGGGCTGCCCCCTCCGCTGCTGCTACCTCCTCCGCCGCCGCCGCCCGACTTCTTGCCTCTTTTGCCTTGCGCCGGGCTACACGGCTCCTCTGCCGAGCCGAGTCCCCCGCCGGTCACTCCGCCGCCGCCTCCGGGGCCTCCTCCGCCGCCTCCTGCAGCCGCCCTACGGCTCGAGCGCCTCTTCCGTCCCCCTCGTTTGCCGGCGCCTTGAAGCTGCTGCTGCTGCTGCTGCTGTTGCTGCTGGCGATCGGTCTCCTCTTCGCTGTTGCTCAAGCTTTCGTCGGCGGGCGAGACTGGAGAGTTGGACTCGTCCTGCTGCTGCTGCATCATCTCTAGGGCCAACCTGCGGCGCACCGAGCAGCCCTTTGGAAGGGGCGAGGGGAGGGAGGGCGGGCGATGCTTAGCCAGCCAGCTCCCTGCGGCTAGATCCTTGGCCTGCGAGAGTCCAGATGAAGTCGGCAGCAACGTTCAGTTGGATGGGAGGGTGGAGGCCATGGAGATCCGAAAAGAAAGGCAGCGGAGGAAGAAGAATCTCTGGCGCTGTCAGCTCCCCTCCCGAGGGCTCCTCGGAGCTGGCTGGGAGTTGGGCGAAAGTTGCAGCCTGGGACGCTCTTATAGCTCCTGCTGGCGGAAAGTTTGGGGGCAGCGGTGTCATTGGCTTGACGTGGAGAAGGAGGGACTTTGTAGAGGCTGAGACGAAAGTTTCCGCTTCCCCCTCCCTCCTCTCCGCTGCCTTTCCCAGACCGTTAGCCAGAGAACGGAGGGAGCCCCTTCCCCAAGCCGTCGGCTGCTCTCAGAGGCTGTTACACTTCTGCCTTCCCTTCCCCCTCCCAAGCACACCAGCCTTTGAAGGGTTTAGGAGAAACGGGCTGTTAGCACCCCGATTCCTCCGTTATCCTCTCCTGGGATCCTCGAACATTTTCCTTCCGAGGCGATCCGCTTAAGCACTTCCTTGAAAGCCATCTCAGCTCCGTCGAATCAAGAGGCATTGCTTTCCATGCTATCGTCGTCTGCTTGGAAGGAGGGCCGATTTCTGTCACAAGATTTACTTCCGAGTCATTCCTATCTGGCTGCGCGATGGGGGTCGATTTAGGGTCGTCGGAATTGGTTGCCTTGAAGTTCTGAAGAAGATAGTGTCCAGCCCTTGGGTTTGAGGTCCATTTTCAGGCAGGAGCCCCACCACCATTTAACCAGTTCTGTCCATCACCACATGTCAAAGTCTTAGAAAAAGTTGAATCTGCCATCCTAAATAGGCGCAGTTTTCCGCATTGAAATCAAGTGATATATGTTTTACTTCCAAATAAGGGGCATTTGTATCTGTATCCCAGACGGTCCAGCAAGAACAGTTTAATGAAACCCCCATTTCATTAGTGACCCCCTAATTACAAGTAGTGTGTGAACTGGGTTTGAGGAGAGGGATTCCGCTTCTGTTAGGAGTGAATTCCAAGAATATCAAATGGGATGGTAATTTCACGTTCAGAATGTGAATTAATTCGGGGCCATATTACATTCCAGGGAGCCTGTTCAAATGCATGCGGGATCGAGTTGCGTGTTGAACTGTGACTGGATCTCCCCAGGCGCGACTTGGGGAATAAGATTCCGATGAGGACAAGAGGTGCGCTTTCCAAGGATGTCCTTTCAGCTCTGCTCGCTTCCCTAAGTGCCTCTGCGCCCGCTTCGGGCAGCCCGCCCAAAGCGTTGATTTTATGCAGTGCTTGGACGCTGGATCAGAGGCTGATTTCATGAGCGGGAGGGGGGAGTTGAGGGGAGGGGGAAGGAGAGAGAGAGGTTACGTCTTGCGATCTGTCAGAAATCAGAATTAGGGTGCCGTCTAGATTCATTTCTGACTTCTAAAGGCAGGGATCCCAGGTAATTTTCGACAGATGCAGCGTTTATTGGAAAACTCCTTCCCTTCCACCCCCCAAAAGGACAATTGCTTCTTACTAGCCGACAAGCAAAACAAGATGGGCCGAAGGTATCCTGCAACGTCCTTGCTTCTGAACTGGGCCGGGGAGAAAATGTGTCTGTTTCTAAAGGTGTCCGAATAATCCACAGACTCGAGGTGGTATTAGCATTCAGATGCTGTTTGGGTTGCTTCCTTCCACAGCGGAAGGACAGCGGGTTCTTCTCCAAAATAAACTGGACCAGGATCCCTCTGTTAGCCAAATAACAGCAGGGATGTGTGTTAAAAGATATTCCACTGCCGGCAGTGAAAGCTTTGCCATCTAAAGGCGAAGGCATTTGCCTTTTTTCTCAAGTATCTTCGCTCTACCTTGATTTATAAATAAGGTTGCGCTATGCGCTAAAGACTGGAGCGAGGTGTGCTGAAGGTCTTTGGAAGCGGATACTTCCAGCCACCGAGCATATCCAATCTTCTGCGTCCTTCAATACATTAATACAAGAACTATCACGGCATAAAAATTCAAACAAAACTGTTCTGGTGTTGCTTTATAGTTTTTTCTTTGTTTCTTTCTAAAACTCCAAACCTTTTAGTCTGCAAAGTGCAGAGATTGGGGAGAAAGTGTGTCGCTTAAAAAGAAAAGCTGGAGAATTGTAAAGATTTCGTTGGTTTCCCAAGAACTGCCCGCTGGATGCTCGGAACTAAAAGCGCAGTTGTAGCCGCTCCTCTGCCCCGAAGCCGCTACTGTCGCTTTTGCAAATAAATCAATCAGATCAGACCGAAGTAGCCAGGTGAGTTTTCAGAGCAACCGCGGTGCTGCCTCAAGGCTGAGAAAAATCCACGTGGCCCACATGTCTTGAAAGGCGAAGAGAACTTTTCTAGCAGCCGCTGGATCCACGTTTGGGGCAGTGTGGCCTGTCGCCCTCCAAATGATGCTGAACTACAAAACCCAGCGTCCGCTGCTTTTGGATCGAAGTCGTTTTTAAACGGGCCAAAAAGACTCTGGAAAAAGTCTTAAATCTAGAGTTTAATTCAAAGGTTGGATCTGGTAAAGGAGGGAGGGAGGGGTTCTCTCCGCATGTCTTCCTTTAAGTTAAGGCAGATAGCACGTCTAGGGGGCAGCAGGTTGAAGAAAACCTGTTTAGGCCTAGCTGAACACAATTCGACAAAATTTTATTCATTTTTTCTAGTAAAAACGCAGCGTCGGGAAAGGGAAATGCAAAGTGCAGAATTTAACCGTCTCCTGCGGCCCCCTCCGCTTTAAACCCGTAGCGCTCAAGCCGCGTTTTCCTCCAGTGGTTCGGGCAGTGCCTTTACTTCTTCAGCCTGGTTTCATTTCAAAAACGATGATTATTATAACCACCCCCAGGAGATCCAAACTCGGAAGACCCTTCAGATGTTCCTTAAAATCTTATAAAAGTAGGACTTCTGACCTGAGAAAGAAAGGGAAGTCCCCAGCATTTCACGTCTGATGGCGTAACGTGGCGCCTACTTTCTGGAATCTTGTCAGCCATGTAGGAAGGAGTTATGTCGCTCTGAATAGGGAGATGGATGGATGGATGGATGGTTGGATGGATGGACGGATGGATGGACGGATAGAAATAAATAAATAAATAAATAAATAAATAAATAAATAAATAAATAAATAAATAAATAAATAAATAAATTTTTGCATGATCACAAAACGACCTGGTCTTAGAAGGGACTGGAGAAGATGGGACAGAAGCGGAGGCACATTTATAAAACTTGCTTGCTTAAACTTTTTGTCACAGTGATCCTCTTATTGGCCTCACAACAATTCTGTGAGGTAGGTTAAGCTTGAAACAATAAATGACCAAAATGATTCAGTTGGGGATCGTTTTAAGCAAGGACTGTTCAGCTCACAAATCCTATTTCTTGAATGTCACAGTGGCTTACATAGCAAAACAGGAGTTTATAGTGATTCAAACTCTTTATGCTTAATTTCCTAGCCAGGAAGAGGCCAGGACTGAAGTTAAAAGCTTTGATGTCCCTAATTCTGTCACTGAGTTAAGGACCAAGTCTTCTTTAAGGGAATAATATACCTTGATAATCTGGAACTTTTGCTTATCTCTTCCCACATTCCAAAATTGTTGCTTAAAGTTTAATCAGCCTTTATCTTCCAGGTCCATGTAAGCGTTGGAAAACTGTGGGACAACACAGTTCAGCCCTGAAAATGAACTGAAAAGTCATCTTTCCCATTTTGCTGTAGGAGGTTACTCAGAATTTGCTAACGAATTTTATTTCCTTCTTGGCGTCTCTAGTCAAGTGGTTTAAAGTGCACCAGTGCTTTCCCAAACTTTACCCCTCCCTTTCAGCCAAAGTGATTGCATTATCACTTCTGATCTAACAGAACCATCCCACAAAATGCATCAGATGGAGCTTTTAATAAGCTACAAGTAAGATGCTGGAAAAAGGCATAAACACAAGCCCTTCAAGTGCTGCCAATGAATATTAAACTTAGTGGATAATTTAAAAAGAGGGGTGGGGGTGGGGAAGCAACATAAGGATTTTGCTTTCCTGATCAGCAGGGAAAGATATATTTTATATACTGTTTAGAGGATTTTTCAAACATATCACTTCCCCATCCCAGCTTTTAAAAGACGATTGGTAAATCTATCAATGAAACAAACAAACCCTTATGTTTTTAACACTGGGCAAGCTATGAAAAAAGGACTCTGTTCTTATCTATTGCAGCCTGAATTAAAAATACTAGCCTAAAATAAGAAAGTCAGGAAAACTGACTTCTGTCAGATAGTGGTGTCTATAGGTATTGGTTAAAGAATAAAAATGACAGCAACAACAATGAGATCTGCCTGCTTTATGTTTGTGTCATGATCACACCATCAAAGTTGCCATTTAGTTTTGTTTTTTTACTATATCCGCAGGCACCTCTGATATCAATCTAGAGATAAGAATCAAGCATTCTGTTCATTCAAAATTCAGCCAGGTGCATATTAAATAAAGATGAGTGGCCAATCCAACACACAGAACCATGTACTCTAAGAAAAGACATCCAGTATTGCTACTAATATTAGAAATTATAATAAATAGACATCATGATTAGTAGCAAAGGGACCTTTCCCCATGGCTGAGTTGTATCCCTAGATCTACAGAAAACACCTTGGCCATAACATTGGTTTTTCTTAGTGTCCATTCTGATCCCTAGTTCCCAGTCACCTAACTTTCCTCCAAGGTAACGAGTGATAAATTCTATACACCTTGAGGTATTTTAAGAAAAAAAAATAAGATATTATTTTAACATCAGTACATCTGTGGATCAAAGCTGGTGGCTGGTGGACTAAAAGTTGAGAAGAAACCGATGCCATGAGAACTTGGGAAGAAAAAAAAGATGAGAACTTGGGAAGAAAAAAAAAGATGGCCAAAATTCTCAAATATTCATTTGATAAATGAATAAATAAATAAGTAAATTCTGGACAGAAGGATAAGGAACCACATACAAAATTCTACCCTAAGCCCAATAAAGCTTTGAATGCTGTTTTGCTTTGATGATATTTTGTGTGAAGTTCCCCTCCCCCATGGCTGCTTTGTAAAGCAACACTTTCTTCTAAAGAACAAAACAAGGCAGCCACATTACTTCATTTTGAACCCTTCTAACATACCTATTCCTTAATAAGGTAAATAGAATCACCCTCTGTGGCATAGGGTGCCTCATGGTGTCAAATTATATCTGTATCATATTGTAATTTATAGACTGCCAAAAAATTATTTAGTTTTTCTTTAGTTATACATTCCAAAGATGATGTTTTTTTTCCCTCACAGTCTACTTGATCTTTTTCTTCACTTTTTTTCCTAATAACATACTTTGATATAGAGTGACTAGAATTATACCTAATCATCGTTGACTTTGATAGGGTTATGATACTTGCATGTTTATTTCCTTCTGGGAAATCCCTGGATTTTGCATTTTTCACAGCTGTTATTATTAATATGACCAACCAGTAAGCAATGAATTGCTTTGGGCAGCCTCTCTCTGTATCATGTACCTCTGTACCTCTATACCTTGTCCATTAATTCATTATTTTATTTCAAGTCATATGGGTTGGCAGGCATTAAATGTCCCTGTGTATGAGACTGTCTCTTTCTCATATAGGTGTGTATCCATTACTCATTTTTTCCATCATGAACACAATATCCTGACATTTATAAAGCATGTAATGAAGTCATCGGTCATCTTCCTTTCTTTGTTTCCAATTTTCTATCCAGGACACCTGTCATGTTCAAATGTTTTTGGCTAATGATAAAAATCATAGGAATTGAAGTCCAAGAAGATCTAGTGGGCTAAAATCCCCATTGCATCCTACTTTGCAAGCACCTGCAAATTCCATCTGCAATATAATTATATGAATGGCTAATCAGGAGTAAGCTCTAATATGTCCAAAGGGAATTATTCCTTAGGATGTATAATGAGACAGCCAGTTTAGTATAGTGGTTAAGGCACCAGGCTAGAAAGTTCTAGTCCTGCCTTAGACACAAAGTAATATTGAGCCAGTTATCCTCACTTAACCTCAGGAACCTGGCAACATTTGCCAGGAGTCAATACTGACTTGTGTGTGTGTGTGTGTGTGTGTGTGTGTGTGTGTGTGTGTGTACATGTACATGCATGTGCATGGATGTGTGCGTACATGAGCATACACAGAGACATACAGATACAGGTAGACACATATACACCCAAGCACACAGAAAGGACTACAACCCTAGATACTGTTAGTGTCCCAGTAAACTTTCTGAAGACAAAATGAACATTCTTTTCTCTCATTAGTGTTACAACTAATGAACAATTTATCTCAGGCTCTCAGAAATTGAAAAATATATACAAGAAAAGCTGTTTAAAACTTCTCCCCCCAAATCTCTCCTCCCCCTAAATCTCTGCATAATTGCTTCTCAAAGCAAACTAAGCAATATACTTTAGGCAGTGCAAAATCATTTGAAACTACTGGCTCAAAGAAAACCTGGCTCAGTGACATGCATTGAACTTAAGCTATCCAGCAAGACTGTTAGGAGAATAAAATAGTATCAGAAATATTAGTATGACTGCCACTTCCAATTACAAGTCTTTCACTGCTGTTTCTCTGAGCACATCAATACTTCACAGCAACTAAAAGGCTATTGTTGATTTTGCTGTGCAAATTGAAATAATATTATTTTGAGAAGAAAAAGTACTAGCCTGGATACTACCATGTTTCCCCAAAAATAAGACCCTGTCTTAAAGTTTTTTTGAACCCTGAAATAAGCACTTGGCCTTATTGCCATGCACTCAAAAGCCCGATTGGGCTTATTATCAGGGGATGTCTTATTTTGGGGGAAACAGGGTATGGATTCAGGAAAGTTGAGCCCTTGTTCCTCCTGGAAGATCAAGTAATTTCTTTTTTCCTCAATTTTAATTTTATTTCATTTCAAAATGCAGAGCATTGATTAAAAAACCCAAATTCGCTAAAAAATATAAATGAAACAATAAGTAAATTTAAAAAATAGAAATAAAATAAAAGGATACTAAAATCTCAAAAAAAGTGATAAAAAAAGATCTGTGTTATATATTACACTTGTCAATAGTCATTAATTTACTAAATAGTACCATATAGGACTATAATGTAATAAGTTTCAAATATTATTGTACAATATCCTAAAGTCTCTGCCAACATAGTACATATTGCTTCATCCTTTGATTAGTAGAAAATATTGCTTTTATATATGGATTATAGATGGATATGGCTTATAGATGGATACATCATACATTTTCAAAAGCCATAACAATATCCTAGTTCCAATTTCTCAGTATTTTAGCCATCCCCCATGCTCATTATAATTGTAATTCCTAATAAGCAGGCAGGTGAAGGTAAAGATATCATTAACTTTGACTTTACTTTGGGTGGGGAAAACCCGGGGGCTTTCAGATTCAGGTTTTCCCAGATGTGTCAATATGACATCTATAATAAATTCAAGCTTTGAGGAAAATGCCTGCCTCGGACTTTTGATTCTGTTGGGGGTGTTGCTTGGAACCCTGACATTTAACAAATTTAAGATTTTCTCATAAAACCTCTTACATACATTAAAGCATCATTCCAAAAGGATAATCAGTGCTGTTTGAGAAACACAAATCAAAGTTCTCTGGGAAACTGAAATGATCTGAATACTGGTCATTCCTTCAAAGTGAATTTCAGAGAAGCCGCTGGATTTTGCTTTGAACTCAAGGATTTTTGTAGCAGTACAAAAGATGGTCAAATCAAAAGATCAAATCCTAAGTACATGTAACTGGAAATAAATACTACTGGGAGCATTGGGATTTCTTTCCAGACTCATTCTAGAACTTCCCTGTCTGGCTTCACTTTACTAAAAGTTTACTTTTGATGCTATGATGTTTGCCAATGTGAGGAAGTGACACAGTTCTGTTCAACAAGGGTCATTATTTGATACTTCACCTAGCACTTCCTGGAGTTGGAAGAGATTTTTGACCAAAGAACCGTTGGATATCTTGAAAATGAGGTAAAATGAATTACAGTAACTCACTGACTTCCTTTCACCTCTAGAAGTGGGTGGAGGATAAATGGCTTTCTGGATATGCTTCAGTGGAGTGATTCATTCAAGTCACCTTGTCATGTCTTAAGACTGAAATGATCAGACTCCATTATGATTGTAAGTTGAGGACTACCTGTAATCAGGAACTCAAATTAGATTTAAGTCCTTTAGACAGTAACTCTAATCATCCTAACCCAAACACTGAGGCAGATTTTAACTGCCTTTCTAAAAGACTGTAGGGTCAAGGCCAGTGGTGTGTACATGTGTGTTTTGTTGAAGAAGGAAAGAATAAATAAGTCTTTCATAGTAGAAAGAGGGAATTCATAGTAGAAAGAGGGAATAAAGTCCCTCAGTCAGTCCTTTAGGTCCTCTTGGTCCACCAGGCTGTTAATGAATTTGGGTCTTTTCCAGAGCAATCAGTGTGCACCAAATCCCCTTCTTACTGATCTTTTAAAAAAGTCATCTGGATTGTTCTCAGCAAAGCCATAAAATGAAAAGTAGCTTTGTAAAGTTGCATTTTAGGGTGTTTGGTGGGCTTCAATCATAAAATGAGGTAATAACCAGCTGTGCCTATGAAACAGTGAATTTGACCTTGGTCAATTTGACCTAGGCTGTAATTTTCTTAATTAATTTCCAAGGCTACATCCAGCCAAGTCTTGGGAGTAAACCTTAAGAATAAAATTGTTTGCTGAAGCAGGACACCTCATGCACGGCAGTTGAATTAAAGCACCACCAAATGGCATTGTGATGCGTCTTCTCTTTATTTGACATTTTGATGGCATGGGTAGTTATGCAAGATTGAGTTGTATACCCTGAGATATCTAAATGGATTATTTAATGACAAAGGAATCAGCCTAAAATGTTAAGAATGCAGATGTAACCAAAAAAGGAAACATGTTTTCAGAAATATTGAGAGAGTCGTTAGAATGCTCATTATGAACTATAGAGTTCAATTCTATGCATGTTTGTTCAGAATAGGTTACTCACATCAATGGGAAATATTGAAGTTACAATCCTATGTCTTTTTACCTTTGTAATATTTTTTTCCTAATACTCAAGTTAGTTGAGAAAAAGGGACAGATGCATGCATTCATATAAAAAATTTAACTTGATATAACTACCATAGAGTGCTGGTACTGTTATGGTACTTTGAGGATAACCCAAAATTCAATAACTTGGTTACTGGTAGATATTACCCACGAAAAACACATTATATTTGAATTGTGTGCTCTACATTGGTCATCAGTGGGTTTCTGGGGGCAATTGGTGCTATTTTTAACCTATAAAGTCATATATGGCTTGTATCTAGGTACCGCTAAGATTGCCTTTACCTACCAGAATTCCATGTATGCTTCTCAGGAGAAGTGATAGGTCATATTTCATTTTGGTAAAGCGAGGAGAAATGAAGGCCAGGAAGTACTATTTATAATATTTCTTCCCTTAGAATTAAAGCTATACCTTCTAATATTACAGAAGTTACAAAAATAGAGCCTTTTCCAAGGAACACTTGGCTGAATAATTATTTCTTTCCCCTGAATTTATTTTAATTTGAATAATTGTATTATTTTGTTTATATTACTTTATTATGATTTGTTTTATTTATTTTTCATTACCACTATTAGTATAATTTATATTGTATTATTCTAAGTTGGATTTGGTATTTGCTGTTTTCTTTGTATTCACTGTGGATGGTTTTTGTTAATTGTTTTGTAAGCCATTGTATTTTGAATTCAGAAGCAAAGTAAAACAGACAAATAGACAAAGTATAAGCATACCAATAGTCCAGAGAGATTAAAGTCAAACTGTACTCAAACAAGTGACCATAAGGATATGAAGTTGAGGATTCAGATGGCAAAGAATTGGAGAAAGATTTTAGCACTATAATTAAGGAAATTTTAATTATATCTTTTAGATCTTTTGTAGGTAGAGGCCTTGACTGAATTGTTCTACTTAGATAAGATTTTTTTTTTCAAACACACAAAGCAGATCCAATGTATTATTTATGATAAATTTCAGGGTATCAGAATTCATAAATCAAACCTGCATGCATACATGAATTAAAGTCCATTTGATACTTTTGCAAGAATCATATCTATGCTACTTCATCCCATGTAAATACGATTCCACAGAATTAATACTCTTTTTTTTTTACCTTCAGGCTGTTCATTCAAGGAAAATTTATCTTTGTATATACAAAAATCCTAAATTCTTTTTAAAAAAAAGTTTTTATTAAATACACATATAACACAAACACATACAAAACAAACAAGCCAATAGGGGTACAATTTCCCCATATTTACATTAAGCTTGCATCGGTAAATATCCACAATTATATTCTCCCTTATATATAGATATTTACATGTTATAATTTACTTATTCTACATTTCTTTATTTCTTAATTCTTCTATGATTTTTCTAAAGAACTTATTTGAGAAGCACATTACAAACAGAAGGTGTAATGTATCTTTCCATAAAGAACTGCTTTCTCTTGTCTGTCTACGTATTTAACTATCTATATATATATATTAGTAGAACCAGTATATAATAATTATATTAGAATGTATTCATTAAAAAAAAATCAGGTGTGATTTCCTTTGGCAAGTAGAAAAATGAGCTTTTAAAACTACATTAGCTTTATTACATTAGAAACATCAGACAATTCAGGTGGCATGAAAGAGAATATGCTGTATTACTAATGGCCACAAGAGGACACAATTTCCCAGAGAACCCTTTTTTAATTAATTTTTTTTTTTTAGGAAGACCTTAGTAAGGCTATCAGTTTGGTAAATCATAACAAGCTATATTTTCTCAACCTAACACTTTGGTAGAAACATGTCTGAACCACATTTTTCTCTCTCTTGGATCAGCCAGGCTTAAATGATTCTTTAAACCTCCATGGAGTTATTTGGAATTTAAAATAGTATTTCTAGCAGTTGAGTACATTAATATGCTCACTTGAATTTCTACAAAACTATTCAAATAATAAAACTTTGTTTATTCTAGCATCCAAAGCAGGTATGGAAATTCTGTCATATCATTTGTAATTCTATCATACATTGATTTACAAAGATTATTATACTGACTTATTAATAAAATGATGAGCAGCCACAAGAGTGCAGGATCCAATCTGGGCTGGCCACTGGGACCAGAGGTTTAGTCTTCTGAACTTTCAGACTCGTGCTGGAGCCTATCCTCAGGGAACTTTTCTCTAGCAGAGTGTGGCTCCAGCACAAATTTGAAAGGTCGGAAGACTAAACCTCTGGCACCAGTGGCCGACCAAGATTGAATCATGCAACATTATCTGAGACACATATATTCACCTTCATTAATGAGGCATAAGAGTGGTTAAAATACAGTCTCAAGTAAGGGTATAATGCTTGCAAGTACATGTATGCTACTTAAAAGTTAACAGACATGTTTGCAGGGAAGGCACACACAAAAAAGGGGGAGGGGATGGTGGCTTTGATCACACAACCATGACTGCCATTTTCATTTTTTGCAGACACTGCTGGATTTCTATGCCTCATTCCCAAAGTGTTTTAGAATTTGTTTTGGAGTTTGTTTTTAAGCTGACTAAATTATTGCCTTACAGCAAAGAAAGATATTGGGTTGTTTCTATGTGCTTTCATTGCTTTTCTCCATTATTCTGTAGAATAACAGAGAATGCTCTTCAGTTGCAAGAATGGGAATAATGTGTTTCCTCATCTCTATTGAAAGATCTTTCTTTGAGAAAAATTGACATGGTTCCTTGCAATAATTGAAAAACAACAAAGAATCCAACACTTGAAAATACAATTATTATTTGGAAAGGACGTTGTGATCAGGTACTTACCGTACTTACTTACTCTTATTTTCTGATGCACATCTTGGTTAAAAGTTATTGCTGTGATATGGGTCTCTATATGAATTATATTAGCCAATGTTTCTCAACCTTGGCAATTATCTCTGTGTGGACTTCAACTCCCAGCAAGTCTGGCTAGGGAATACTGGGAGTTCCATCTGGAAGTGACCAAGGTTAAGAAACACTGATATAAAAAATAAATGTGTTTTAACAGCAAACAGGTAGCTTGTCCTGGTGCTACTGGATGAGTGTGAAAGAATGACTAAGCATTGAGAGGAGCCTATAAAGGGAAGGGCTAGGTAAGTAGTCAAAGGTTGGCAAAGGAATAGACATTTGTTTTCTCAATAGGCACATATGCTCTTAAGGATAAATGGAAATATTTCCATCTAGCTCAGGGTTAAAACCATTCCTTCTCCCTCCCTACCCCCTCCCAGTACAGTCAGGGACCACACAAGCAGATCAGTTTGGACCTTAGGAAATGAGGAAGAAGTATCATCTGGTAAACTTATGCAATAAAAATCCATCTCATACTTTTGTGATGATCATAACTGCTTTTTTAGATGTGGAATGAATACCTTTATCACAGCAGCTCACCCATTTTCTAAACTTATACTTCTTTTTTAAGTAGTTTGTAATTGCACATCCTTTCTATCACTGCATCTATGAGATTTGATCATCTGAGCATTTTAGGAATGGTAGAATGTAGAAATAATTGTAGAAAATCCTGTCTCTTTCTGTAGATAGAAAAAACCCAAAGTGGAACAATTGGTTTAATAATGATTTGCAGCAGGACTTGAAAATAGTGGGGAATTTTCAATTTTTCTCTTCTCTTGTATGTCTCATATAATTTTAAGATATACAGTTTATGCCTGGCAGTCTCCTTCTTTTCTTCTAATCCAAGATTTATTTAAGCACATGAAAGGCCATTTTGCATATATTTCTTCACTCCCATTGTTATTATTGACATTTTGCCAGAAGTGTATTATTGCAATTTTCAAGAGTGGCATAGGTTTCTATCTTGAGAAGTGTATACCTTGGTGTTTGACACCAGGGAAACACAGAGGAAAATGTGGAAGCAGAGGAAGTTATAAATTCAGATAGGAATGACTAGATTTGCACAATATGCTAAGCCAAGTTCACATTGTTGGGATTACAAATTACAATTAGGATATACCGGTAGTATCCCATTTTGTAGATCAAGAATGCCAGTGTTTTAGTAGGTTATATTTAAGGTTAGGGTAGGTTGAATCTGGATCCGCTAGTCAGTCATAATTGCAGGGGTTAAGGAGTAATCAAGCCAAGTAATGTCTTAGCACCCTGATGGCAAACCTATGGCATGCGTTCCACAAGTGGCACGCAGAACCATCTCTCCGGGCACGCGGAGCCATCGCCCGTTACTCTTCTGGGTTCTGGCGCACCAGCCAGCTGGTCTTCACGCGCATGGGAGCGCCAGAAACGGAAAGAGCAGCTGCCCAGTGCACATGCGTGTGCCGGGAAGATGATCTTCCGGTTTCCGGCATGTACATGCGTGCCGGCCACCTGGTGTGCATGCGCGTGCAAAGCCCATCTCGTGCCCAAAGACATGGAGAGGGGATCCCGGCAGTCACTTCCTAGGGGAGAGAGCTGTCGGCCAGGATGGGCGGGCTGGGGCTTCCGTCCCTCCCCGCCCAAGCAGGCTTCTTGCATGGCCCCAGCCCTCCAGCCTGTGGCACCAATGTGCATCCGCGGTCCGGAGCGCCTGGCCGGCTCGGGCGCCCCAGAAGAGCTTAGGACAATTGTATGAGGCCTGCTGTTTCTTTTATTTCTTTTTCCTAATAGGATATAAATTTCTCAGCTGGGATAAGATTCCAGCAGAATGTCAACCCTTTGAGGCAGGCCAGGTTGGAGAATAGATAACTACTGGAATTCTATTATATTGATACACGTTACAATAATAGAATGTTGAAAGTCTATCTGAGTTTCCCTCCCCCCACCTTACACCATAAGAATCAAAGTAGGAATAGCCTGAGTATCTTTTTCAACCCCTTTTCCTTTGCAAGAAATGTTGAGTATTCCTAAATGATTCCTGCATTCCTTCTTCAAGAATATCTCAGACATTGATAAGAAATAAGAGAAATAAGAATAAAAAATAAGAGACACATTTTGGTTTAGTGGTTAAGGCATCAGCTAGAAACCATGAGTTCATCTTCAGCTTCCCACCTTATCTATGAAAGCCATCTGGGTGACTTTGGGACAGTCACTCTTTCTCTCTCAGGCCAACCCACCTCACAGGGTTATTGTTGTGGGGAAAATCAGAGGAGGGTAGTGTGTTGGATATGTTTGTCAGTTTGAGTTAAAACTAGTAGAGGCAAGATACAAACAAATAAATAAACAAACAAACAAATGCCAGTTCTTTGATGTGGATGAGGTCAGCCATTGTCAGTATTACAAGAATGCTACTTTATTGTTGCAGGAATGAAAAACAGAATCCAGAAAACATGGCAGAGTTTGTGGCCAATTATACAAAACAGAAACAAGGCGGGCTGATTTGAGTATCTTTCACACACTTTACCCTTTCCCAGAGCTAAGTTGTCTTTTTTACTCCCTGTATACCTTTATCAAAGTTATTTCTGCATTCCTCTCCAAGCAATGACCTGCTATGGTAAGATACCAGACAACCGAATGATTCACTTATTCAGATAACTAGACCATAATAATGTAACAGAAATTAGATGATATTACAAGCCAATGTTTTTTTCTTCTCTTGATTACCCACAGAGCTGGCCCTCACATGGCAGCACTGGTGTCCAAGGAGAGGGGATCGAAAAAGGCAAGATATTGCTTATGACCATGGATCATAGCCCAACCCTTTTGAGCATGAATGAACTTTGCTTACAAAGGAGTGGAGCTTCAACCACACAGTTGAAACTGCCCTTTTGTTGTTGTTTTTAAAAATCCCCTGAAGATGGTAGTGTGTAACAAAATGCTTAAACAAGTTTCCTGTTATTATTATTACTTTACTCACTAATACCATATATAGGGTGAAATGTGTTCCTTGGAACCAGCAGATGTTTTAAATAGTTGAAAAACATAATTAATACTGCAACATACTACGGATCATGATATAAAGTTCTTCAATTTATACCACCAATGCATAGTTGAGATTAATCCCAAATAAAGAAGAAAAACACACACACACACAAATGCAGGAACACATTCCAAGTAAACAATAGAAAGGGCTTGAAATACTTTGGAAAACACCAATTGTAATGTAGATTCATTTTATGATTTTCAAGTAAGATTTGTAGCCTATAAAACAGGGATAAAAGAAAACTGTTCATGACAGATGAAGGATAGAAAAAGCAATAATTTTTACTATTTTTAGATTTCAGACATGAAAAGTCTGTTATAATATTCATTTTTGCCACACTTATCATTCAGACTCAACCACTTACGTTATTTGTCAGGTGAAATGAATTCTCAATTTACAAATTTATTCAGCATTTAAAATCCAACCACCAAATGTTCATGTGAGTGTTTTTCCTCACTAGTTAGTATAACTTAGTTCTAGATATATGAATTATATGCTGCCCTCTCTCTTGTTCCTGGCCAATGTAACTAATTGCCCCACTGGTTATTATGCTCCTTTTGGGTGAAGAGAAAGAGAAAATACAGTATTTTGAAATTGTCACTGACTAATAGGCAGTGTTGTGTATTTCCTATCCCCTCCCTTAAGAAACAAGTATAACCCTTAGAAATCTACCAATAACAGATCAAGATTGGCCAAAACTAGCATTTCTAAAATTCAATAATTTTAGGATATGTGGACTTCAACTCCCAGAATTCCCCAATTAGACATCCACACATCTTAAAGTTGCTGAAGTTGAGGAACAAGTCATATAGTGATTCATGGAACAGTTTCATGAAGTTCATGGTCCATTGTCAAATTAAACAGGGAAAACTGTTTAGATTGGTTTTGGTTTTGTTTTACCAAGAAAGATTAGTTTAAGATTATTTAAAACATGAGTTCAGAATAAGATGAGATCTATTTCAAAGGATCAAAAGCAACATCAGGATTTCTAGGTGATTCTAGTACCAAAATAAACTGTAAGGAGGAAAGGTCATAACAAAAATCTATGAATCTGAATCTCAAAGTTTGTTGTGGTTTTAAATCAATTGGTATTCAAGGCGGGCTTTACAAATACTCTGCTTACAAAATGAGCATAGGATTGTTGTTTTAGCGGCATACTTTGCTAACCTGGGCCATATAGGCAGATTTCAGATCTTAGCAATGGTGAAGCTGGCTGGGGAATTCTGGGACTTGAAGTCTATTTATTTAGAGGGCACCCACATTGGGTGTACAATTTACTACTTTGGCACAAAACAATTGCCTTTTGTCTCTGTAGTCTGAGAAAGCATGGGGCATATTTTGTTGTAATAGTTTAATGCTGCTATAGGGTGTTAGGTATTGAACTGTCTGGTTGATCTACCCCAGAGATTTTTTCTTGTTGCTGTTGGGTTGTAAGGAGCAAAGGAAATATTTCTTGGCTAATGGCTAATTCCACATCCATTCATGATTAACAGTTGTTTTCTGTGTACAGAAAATATATCATCTTAAGAACAGCTAAAATATCATCTTAATGATCATTTGGCAAGGTTTCTAGAGATCTGATTCTGTGGAAATTCAATACCAACACCAATGTAGAATAAAATTAATTCCATACAAATGGGAATTTAAAAAATAAAAAGGGGAAAACTTTCTATAAATTCTCCCTTTTCCATCAGAAAAACTTTCCTTTTTGTTTCATTGTTTGTCTTTATTTTTAGGGATCTGATTATTTTCTTTTTCTAGCCTAAGCAATGATCAAAATCAGACAATGTACTCACTTCTAGTATATTTTAGAATCACCATTCCTACATTCACTTTTGCTTTAACCCTTATTAAAAGGAGAGAATCCATTTTAGACAAGGTGTAATGACTCTTTTAATGCTATTTATTAAATTTATATGCTGCTCATCTCAATGATAAAATAAACTGTATTCATAGGATAAGGCCAGCCTTATCTTTTAGCAAAATGAAACAATTGTTTTCAATCATAGAACAAGAGTGGTCATGAATCGTGTTCAAGCCCCCATATAATGCTTTGCTTATCTGCTCTTTCAACCATTCTTCATTGCATATGAATTTCATACCTTTTACCATGCATGTAATTGATATTGCTTGTCCAGAGTCTGAACAGGATCTGTAGCGATGCTGACACAATCCATGGAGGCTCATTAGGTTAGCTTTCAGACTTAATGTTTGATACACAAAACATATGTTTGCCTACTTGGGTCTTAGAACTTACTTTCTAATTAAAAGTGTAGAGTGCTGCAGTTTAAGAATTCCCAATCAGGCTATAGAGTTCTTCATCTGTACACTTTTTAGTAGCAGGTGTCACTGAAAAGTGCAGGCTTTATTGCCAAGCAAATATCTTTCAGAAATAAATTGGAAGAGTCCATCTAAATCTGACTCAACTTAGTTTGCATGCACAATGTAATTTTTGTATCAGCCTGAGAATTCAACTCTCTGTCTCTCTCTGTCTCTGTCTGTCTGTCTGTCTGTCTGTCTGTCTGTCTGTCTGTCTGTCTCTCTCTCTCTCTCTCTCACACACACACACACACACACACACACACACACACACGTCTTGGTGAGTAGTTTTCAGAAACAGCAAAACATAAATCAGGAAAGGAAATATGAGGTCCAGAGTAAACTAAAAGATGCTTGCAATGGAAGAAAAAGAAAAAGAAAGAAAGGACACTAAGGAAAGTAAGATGAGGGAAAATAGA
>QLTV01003404.1:460381-501983 GCA_003457575.1 Thermophis baileyi
CTCGCTCTCTGTGTGTCTCTACTCTCTCTCTATCTGTCTGTCTCTGTCTCTCTCTCTTTCTGTGTCTCTCTCTCTCTCTCTCGCTCACACACTCTCACACGCACACACACACACACACGTCTTGGTGAGTAGTTTCCCTTAAAATATGCCATTTTGAGATGTTTGAGCCAGGAACTGCTTGACAAAATCTATTGAAGTATGCGGTCCAAAGAATAACTGTCATCTGATTCATGTATATTAGTCTGTGGACTGTGGTTCAGTTAAAAATGCAGACCAATCAAAGTTGTTCTCTCTCTCTGTCTCTTTCTCTCTGTAAAAGCTTGCATTTGTGCTGATTTTTTTTTAATTTTAATGTAAGAAGTTAGATTGCCACGTTAACTGCAAATCCTAAACATATGGTACAGAAACATCTAATGGAATAAAATGATTCTTTTGTTCCATTGATATTGTATTTACAGATAGGAATATGAGGCAAAGGTTGAATTTCTTAGTAAATAAATAAAAATATATAATTAAAGCCCAATTCTGTATTGTTTTCAAGTTTTCTGCAGTGTTCAAAAATGACTTGTGGTTTATCAAGCTTGTAAAATAAGTGTGCTGCCTGAAGGCCTTACATATCAGATTTCCTCTTTATAAGAATGTTTACAGCTGTTTATAAGAATGTTTATATGACTTCTCTATATTCTCCATATTAGTGGGTTTATTATCATGAAAAGAGCAACAAACCCGGTAATAAACAGCAATCATTATCTGTGCAATAATTTTTCTTTTTACTCTTCTTTGGCAAACTAGATAAAAGTTTGGATTTAAAGGTCCTTCTTTCCATGAAGAGGAGCTCTTTGATTAAAAGAAATATGTTCTATCTGAAAGAGAATTTTGGGATCCAATTCAATATTCCTTAAAGATATAGCATTTGATTTACAGTTTGGCTCCTTTCAATATTATCTTTGAATGGGGCAGGTTAAATAAAGCATATCTATAAGGCAAGGGTAAAGACTGTTTTCTATTAAGATGATTTAGAAATTGATATAAATATTGGCTTTTAGCACCTATTGCCCTTTGCAGGATATTTTTTTCCTTGAGTTGAGCCATTATGAATTTCATTGGGTGTCAAAATGCAGCTGGAATACATAACAAAAGAAACCAGTCATGTCCTACATTTGTTAGAAAAGTGTGGCTACTTAGCAGTTTAGAGGACTACTTACATCCATCTATTGCTAGCTGTCAACCTGACATGATGTTTGCTCTATGAGCAAATGGAGATATTAAACAAAATGCAGTGGCTGCCTTTAGTAACAAATTTTGGCTGTTCAGAAGCATTTACAAGGCTATCTAGGCATTTACTATCTAAATTAAAAAATATATAAGCCAATCTTAAATATTTACATGGGATAATTTTTCAGGTAAGTAACTTTGGGAGTTGGAATTTAAGACATAAAAGTATCTATTAAAGATTCTTGATGATTGCAGAAAGCTAAAGTTGTTTTTCCTTCATGTTTCTTTCTTTCAGGAAGAAAAAAAACTTCATTTATTATGTTCCTTCTAAGTAGCTTATCAATTTACAAAATTACAGCAAAGAATACACATGCAGTGAGCAGGTAGAAAAGTAATAAATAGAAAATAATAATGAAAAACAACAGAACTAGCTTGCCCACAATACAAATTTTGAAGGAGAGTTTAAAAATAGAGATGTTTAATCTTTCTGAAAAACTAAACATGTTCAAAACATTCTGTTTTGAAATGAATTCCAAAGCTGCTTATAATATAAATATTGCTTTATCATAAGATGCATATGGGAACTGACTGAAAATTTAGTCAAAATCTAGTCAATCATCAACTTACCTGTGACTTCATGTTCTTGATCCTACTGAGCTAAATTATAGTGCTAAAGTCTGAATGAACCCTTTAAACAACAAATGTTAAAATAGATATCTATTAAATCTCTGGTGGACTGTTCTAATTTGGTACCCCAAAACTCAAAGTCTTCAATCACCCCCCCCCAAACACTCCAAAAAATCGGGGCATGATCCACCTGGCTGATAAATATCTCGTTCAAACAGTGGAAGAAAACACAAGAGGATCAAATGTATTCTATTTGATTCTAACCAGTAAAGAAAATGTAACAGGCAAAGTTGAAGTAGTAGAACATTTGAGGAAAGTACTTTGCATTCAAAAAAGTAGATTTTAATAAATGGACACTTTTAAGACATTTTTTCAGGTCTTCCTTCTCTTCCCTTGTTGCCTATTCTTCTTGTTGCATCAATTTTCATTGCTTCTTATAACATTTTTTTCTTTCTGCTTCACATACACACACACACATTCACCAGCCTCCTCCTCATACTTCCCAGTAAGAGAATTGATACTGAGAAGCAAAATGCTTCTGATATTTTAGAGTATATACAATCTACCCTTTGTAGAACTCTCCAAATCAGAGACCAAAGAAAATTCCATAGTTTGAATATGTATTATTATGCAGTACTGTATGAAGGAACATTAATGCTGTCTTTCCTGAGACTCCCATCCTTCATTTCAAACGATGAAACAGGACTCCATGATAGTTAGAGAGGCAAAAATATTTATCTCCACTTTTAGTCACTTTCCCTCTTCACCTCAAGCTAAATGTCCCAAAAGAACAAAGTTTTCTCAGATGGAGAATGCTCTGGTCCCTCAGTCATTTGGTAGCCTCTTCAATGATATCTTGTTCATTGAAAGCAAATAGCAAATGGAAAGAGAATCAGAATTACAATGAGCAAACTGCCCAATTGAGGCATAGTACTTAGAAACACATCTAAAGTCCAAGGGACCATTTTGCATGCTGGAGAATGTACATACTATAAATATAGTTGTATAATGTGTATACATTTACAGTGTGAGCATAATTCTGCTTTGGATTGGACACACATGGAAACCTGATGTAAAAAAATGTTCTTGACCCATGAATATCCAAGGGAGATGGGAAGGGGGAGAAGAGGGGAAAAAGGCAAGTCTTCATTTACCATGCCAAGTGCTTGATGTTATATATTCAACCCCTTTTCACACCCTCTCAAATGAAAATCTGGATCTTCCTTAATTTTTATTTCTTGGTGTGTGTGTGTGTGTGTGTGTGTGTGTGTGTGTGTGTGTGAGAGAGAGAGAGAGAGAGAGAGAGAGAGAGAGAGAGAGAGAATGGGGTGGGAGAATCTAATCTCTAACATGTTAACACTGTTCATCAAATAACAGTTTGCATTTAAAAAACTTTATGGTTGTAAAAAAAAACTGTTCTTCAATTAAAAAGAAAAACCTCACAATGAAAAAGGAACGTTTTCCTCTGTCCATTTAAAATGTGCAAGTATGCAGTGCATAGACATGCACACACAGAAAGAATTTGAAATTGCATATAGCTTTGTCCCCAAATCATTTTTATTCTGTTACTGAATAGAAAGGAAGTTAACATTCTATCCCCCTCTGCTCTGATCCCATTAATTATCCCCATCTTTCAGCTGAGGAAATCTGCATTTTTAAAGAGCCGCTGGTTAGACGGAAAGCATTTAACGTCTCACAAGGCGGGACCTTGATCAGCAGAGGACAATCTCTCTTCACTCAATCCCTGAATCTATGAGATGAATATTTCCACCTAAACACGATGAAGAGTAATTCAGAAGTTCCCGCCTTATTCCAAGTCTTCTCCTTCCCTCAACCAAGACTGTCCAATTTTTTCTTTCTAACCCAGATCCCACTCCTTTGCTTTTGAAAGACCTCTCCACGTCTTTAATTCCACCCTTTACATTTCTTGAACTTGTTCCCTGAAAGTCAGTTGTCTGGTCGTCCTACCAACCTCTTTAAAAAGCGGCTGAAGCGTTCCATTGTCGTCTCTCTCCCCCGCCCCCTAAAATTACACCTCAGTAGAACCACTTCTCGAATTCAGTACTGCAGCCTCTAAGGCAATTTCCCAACCTGGCAAGCACTACAATACCCATCACCCCCAGCCTTATTAGAGATGATAAACACCATGGTCCACTTCCTCCGGAGGGACACGAGATCCGGGAAATGCGAATAAGAAAAGAGGAGAAGACGCCCTAACCGCCCTTCTCAGTCGCAGCGCTCGTGTCAGGTGTCCCCTTTCCTCCACCCTTGGGTGCAGCCATTTGTCCCACCAGCTGCCTTGTTCAGCCCGGCATTTTAGCTAGCTTGGTCGCCTTCCAGAAGCTCCGTCATAAAGGAGATGTAGACGATCGCCAGGCGCAAGGTCTCGATCCTGGAGAGACGCTTCTCGTAGGCAAATGTAGGGACCTTCCTCCTCAGCTGCTCAAAGGCTTCGTTGAGGTTGAACATCCTCTTCCTCTCCCGGACGTTGGCTGCCTGGCGCTGCGTGGAGGTGATGATCCGTTTTCTTTTGGGCCTGCCCAGGAAAGCAGCTCGTCTCACCACCCGTCCCTCTTCTTCTTCCTCCTCCTCTTCCTCCATCTCGGCTTCTCTTCCTTCCAAAGCCAGCAGTCCTTCCGCAGCGGACAAAGGTCTTTGGCCCAAGGATGCCACAGAGGTAGAACAAGTGTAGAGATCCACGCAAGGAATCTCCCCAGCGGACTGATCCTCAGTCAAATTGGCCAGCAAATCGAGCATGGACGGGGGCACAGACATCGCTTGGTGCTGGGCCATTTGCTGGCCTTGGTGTAGAAAAAGCTCATGCATGAATGAGGAACGCTGGCTGGGGTTGGCGATCCCTTACCCCACACGCGTTCCTTTGGTGCCCATCTCAGTCCGAAGTGCGGTGGGGCCATTTATATTTATTCCTCCCTCTCCCCCTCTCCATATCTGGGTGTGGATGTGGGAGAGGTTGCCTAGTTCGGAAAAGGAGAAGCGATAAGTCAGGCTACCGGAGAGACCGGGCTGTGCACAGGAGAATCGTCGGCGTGGACATCTCCTTGGCCAACAGGATTAGGGCCAGGTCCTTCTTGGCAAGCCGCTGCGCTGCCACCTGTGGCGCGGCACTTTTCTTTGCATCTGCGGCCGCGACCAAAAGATTTTCCAGCCTGGATGGAGCTGGACATGGGGCAGGGTGGCGGCGGGGGTGGGAAGAGAAGCTTTTTCAATTGATGTCAGACAAGCGCAGGGATGATTTTAATGATGTCTTGAAGAGGGACCCCGCATGCCAAGGGTTGCGGTGGAATGTTTGTCCCGTATCCCAGCGCAATGGGAGATGAATGACAAGGGCGGAATCATCCACATCCAAAACCGATTTTCTGTCAGGAGTGTGCAAATATCTACCCAGGCAAACACCGCTTTGCAAAGGAAGGGGGGGGGGGGGAATAGCTTTAGGCTTTTTTCCCCTTCCAGACTCTCATGGCTGGGAGATGGCATTTAGGAGTCAGCCCTGTACAAAAAGAATGGCGATAGCAATAAAATAAAGACAAGTAAATGTCTGAGGCAACTCTTTCTATGTGCAGGTCAGCCGCGTTTTTCTTCATTCTAATAGCAGAGCTTCACACACACACACACACACACACACACACACACACACACACACACACACACACACACACACACACACACACACACACACACACACACACACACACACACACACGAAAGGATTGATGTTGCATTTTTCTGTTCGACTGCAATTTAATATTGAAGACTTTTATCCTCTTCTTTTAAAAGTTTTTGGGGGTTTTTTTGAGATAAAAAAATGACCTTTAGGAATACAATTCTTAAATAATACCAATTGATTAGAGTTATAACTTGTCTGTCTTGCAGGTACAGTGTGGCTTACACAGCACTCAGCTTCAAGAAAATGGGAGAACAGGTACTAAATAGGAACTGGTACTAAATAGGAAGTCCCATTACACCAGGCTAGGGGAAGCCTGATTCACTGAGTGCCTGCCCCCTTTAAATTATTGTAAGATATTTACATAGTACTATTATAATTGTATTTTAATTCTTTTCCCCCAATTAATCTCATGTTAGGATCATGGTAAAATACATTTGAAGCTTGCTGGTCCGTACAGGTGTTTTTGAGCAAACTTTCAGCTTTCTTTTAAAGCATGAATCCCTTTAGGTTGCATATTTAGTCTCTTGCTTCCTTCTGTTAAAAAGAAAAAGGAAAGGAAAAGCCGTTTTCTCTGCCTCTACACCCAAAACATCATAATTGGCATGGCTCTTATTTGGCTCTAGGTCAGTAAACATTCCCCTCTCTATTTGTTTTACACATTTGCAACAGCTGCTGCAAATCAATCAGCCTTGGCTGTGGAAAACGGAGTGTGATTATTAGTCCTCGATGCCTTTTAAAGGACAAGTCAGACCTCTCTTTCTTCACTCCTGTTCTTATTCTTTGAAAAGCAAGCAATCCGGTTCAAGTCGGACACAGACAATCTGAGGGCATGGAGAATAATCGTATAAACGGGAGTTAGCATCTTTTATGAAACCAGGGGATACAAAGTTTAAGCACATTGGACAGCTCCCGGAACTCAGCATCATCCAAGGCGGATGCTTCAGGTAAACAACAGTTGTACCGCAACAGGGTTCATTATTTTGTCTCCCTGTCTTCCTTCTTTCTTTCTTTAATCTTGCAGGCAGAACCATAGCTTTTGCAGCATTTCGTTGGCACAGGTATCAAAAAAGAAAATGTAATCAGATCAGGTCATATATATTGTTGAGTTCAGTTGATAGCTGTAGGGGTTGTATTCATTAAAATTTATGCCATTAATTTTGTAGCACAGATTTACAAAGATTCATTTCTCTGTCACTCATTTTGCATCATGAGGCACAATCCATATGTAAGTTCAGAACAAAACTTCACTGTATTAAATGATATTTTATTCCCTGTAAATATATATATATGGGACAGCAAGCTGATTTCTGTAAAACAGGCAGTTAGGTAGGTAGTATGCTGGCAGAGTAGGGGACCACATCTAGGGAAAGATTGAAGTATGGAATTGTTTACAATCTTTTGCCTATTGCTTCCTGTTTCTAAATTCTTTTCTTTAAAACAATGTAACAAATTGTTTTAATTATTTCTAAATCACATTGGAAATTAATTCAATAGAAAGATAGAGCATGAATATTTTAAACTAATAAATATTTGCTTTGTTGACTAACTTCAGTGATCTATAGGTAATCACCATCCATTGTTTTATATTCTATTTGCTATTTTCCTATCTAATTTGTACAGCTGATATCATAAGACAGGATGATATTCCAGTCCTTATTTATTTCACCAAACTAAAGATTGTTCTTATGCAGTTGCGGTGATGTTGAAATGAATGGATTATAACATAATCCTACACAGAAATAGTTTGCACAGTAAGTTGAGAATGAATCGATTTAGGATGTTTTAATGATGTTTGCTGGAATCTTGCAGATATTAACTGTTAGGCTATCCTACAAAGGCTATCCATTATTATTTATTTAAAACATTTGTATGCTGCTTCCCATTAAAAATATCAATCAAGTTTGCACATTTGTATTTATAGAATGTTCTTTATAGTAGTTGATAGCTACAATTCTTGGTAGTAGTTGATAGCTATAGTTTATTCAGTCAGGCAAAAGTAATTCTGAAAAGAATGGAATTATGTCTATTCCCAGTAGCTACAATGCAGAATGGCATTTTAATAGAAATTCTAGATGCCCTATACTATTGATCTAGTTTGAATATTCAGAAATTCAAAGAAAAAAAGATCTATGTTAGGGTTTGTATCCAAATAAAATATATATTATCTCTGATCGCAGGTAATATATGGTCTCAGTCCAGTGACTGAGAAACTTGAGTGGTATGTGTTTTAATTCCACTGACTAGGAAACATGGATAGTATTATATTTTTGTATCTATGTCTTTCTTGTGGGTTTTCCTTAGATACCTAGTTAATCAATTTGGAACTGAGATGTTTTTGATTACTCTCCTGGATGACTTTTATGAGGACCAGGTTGAGGGCAGCTTAGATCTGCTGGTCATTTTAGATCACTTAACAGCGTCTGATACCATTGGATTGGACTGGCATCTGCATGTTTGGACTTTGCCATCCCAGCTTACAAATCTTTGAATGTAAAAACTCTTCATGATCTCATAAAGGTAAGAACTCTTCATGGTCTCTTCATCTCAGGAAGAAAGGAAAGTCAAGATGCTTCAAGTGGCAGTGCTGCAGAATGGTCTCCCAACAAAGATTAGATTAGCTCACTTCTTGATCACTTTGAGAAGGATACTAAACCTTGATTTTCCTGGGGAATGTTCCAGGATTTTCACTTACTGTGCCATCTATTACTTTTTATTTTGATATGGTATACACATTATTGTCAACTGTTTAAATAAAGATTAGTCTCTCTTTCATGTTGTTTGCATTGTGATCTTATCATAGTTATTTTAATATTTTTCATTTCATATCTCGTGTGAAAATCATGAGATTATGGTAAGATATAAATTCATGAATGAATCAATAAATTGATAAATAAATGTAGCAGAGCCCTTGACTTGATTCAGTACATTTTTTTCTCATTTTTATTATCTTTCAAGATGACCAAGTCTAGTTTTCACCATCTACTTGACAAGGCAACAATTTAAAACTTTTTTTTTAAACCCAGTCCACAGTGGAGGATATACTTCTAAAAGTATATAGGACTATCTCAAAGAAATGGATAAAGTGACAACAGAGGTTGAGTGGGGTTTAGATTAATTTAATTTATTCTATTACATTACATGAAAGCAGCATCAAACCTATTGTGACTTTCTTCAGAATAAATATGCATAGAAATTTTCTGCCAAAAGTTTGAATTTGACTTTGACAGAATTGTCACCTCTGATTACAGTTATGCATTTCTATTCTGTTTTCTAAGAAAAAATGTAATTTTGTTTAATGTGGAAAACACTGAAAGAAATTTTTGATGTATCTATATCTTTTATCAAACACAGTTTTACCATCAAACCTGCTTAATATTTTCATATTAGCCAAGAAAAGCTATTTTCTTGGCAAAGAGATTAATTGCAAATATGCTTACTCTACATGGACCTATTAAAGAAATATATCATTTTTGAATTAGTGCCAAAGAGGAAGCATTGAATTCTGAATGTAAGTACAAAATGCAGCCAATTCCCTCCACCTCACAATTCCTTCCACCTCAGCACAATCTTTTCAGATTTATCAAGTGGAATAGGAATGGCTCTTGAGTTTTCTTTGTTTTTCCATTTAATTCCCCTGCCAAATTTTTCTTTTATGCTTTATCTTTTAAATGTTAAGATTGGCCTGCTGTTTCTCTCTTTCTCTCTCCACAGATTGAAAGGCTGGAGGAAAGGGATGCCTCAATTTCCTTCGTTCTGCTTCTTAACATTCTCCCAATCTGAGGTTAGAATATGTAATGGATGTTTTGTTTATATATATAACAAGAGATACAAATGTGTTTCTGTGTGTGTGTGTGTGTGTGTGTGTGTGTGTACATTTGCATAACTGAGAAAAAACAGACATGAGACAACATGGAGCTAGATAGACCAATGATCTAATATTATATAAGGCAGCTTCCATATGCAAGTATGTGGAAGGAGACAGAAATAAAAAGAGAAAGAATTTCAATGTGAATTGAGCAATGTAAGGCAGAATTTCCAAACAATAAGAACTCATGTTTGCTGGATGTATTTAAGCAGAACTGAATTCAGCTGTCAAGGCAAGGTTGTATTAGATCAGGGGTCTCTAACTTGTGACCATGGGCAGCAGGTGGTCCTCCAGGTCATGATCTCAGCTGAATGTTCTACATTTGTCTTTTAGACCTAAAAGAAAGTGCAGATGGGGCATGCCAGGGAACAGCTACCTTCCCACAGCAATATCCCTACATCAAAACTAAGCCACAGCCTGGACTAGAACTGGGCCAAGGCTGGTGAGCAACAGTGGCGGCTGTGGGGAAGGCTCTGGCCTGTTTGGGGTAGCCTAAGTCCTTCACTCTTTCTTAGCCTCTTAGGACAAAATCCACAATCATTGGACAAAGGGCAAAATCCACAATCCCCCTTCAGTGTGAAGGCTTGAAATGGGTAGAAGCTGCTCAGCCTGCAGTCTTTTCCAGGCAGTCATTAGCTTAAATGTTCCTGGCCACTTTCCACACAACACCCATTACCACATGCCCAATTCCTTTATCAGTAGCAACTTAAACGATCACTAAGTAGCCATCACAGGAACTAAAGTGAAATGGTAAAGAATAGCTGTGTTCAGAAGTAAATTGTTTTTATTTCATACATGTATATTTCAAAGGATATCATGATGTGCTTTATTATCTTCGCATTGGATACTGTCTCCAACTCTGTCTTCTTCCTTTTTTTAAAAAAAAAAATACTCTTCTTATGTAATTTTCTGAATATCTGTATTAGACAGAAAGTTCCCTATAAACATATGCTGGAATCAAATAGATGGCTGACCATAAATTTTAACTTGCTGGCATGGCAATTACATAGCAAAGTATGATTGCAGCATTGTTAATTACTGATATGTCCATGTGAATATGTGCTTTAGAAACACGAATTGGCTAGTTGCCTCATTTATTCATATTTTGATGTTGGCAATATTGTTGTGTTATTTAGCAGTGGAGTTGCTAGGAATAAAAACAACAAATATTTTTTTGGGTTTATTATGCATTCATTATAATGCTGATATTAGATAGTCTAGACAGTGATTGCATACTAATTCCCTGGAAACTTTCAAATATGCAATCTTGAATATCATATATATCATGCTGCGTCCCTTTTGGTATACTTTTCTTGGTTTAAGAAAACATGTTTGGCAAGCCAAGAAGAAACTAAACATGTCCCAAAATCAGTATTCCTACTGAAAGATTCTTATTGGCATAGATATGTATTGGATTTGGTTTGCCTGAGTTGGCAGCTCTTTCATCTTTTGCTAGAAAGATTCTTGTTCAAAGATTTGATGCTCTCATGCAGATAAAACTATTTAAGTCTTTCTGGGTGCAATAACTTTCCAAATGAAATGACTCTATTTCTTTCAGACATCTGAAAGAAATACAGTACCACAGATTGTTCCACTTAATGTGAATAAGGTGCAGCAGATCACTTTTATGGCAATGTTGAGTGATGATATTCCAGGTATCTCCCATTGCGATACTAAGGACAATCCATAATAATAAACCCATAATATGTCTATATTTATATTACTTTTATATTCTGTTCTTAATTGTTAAGAACCCCAGGGCAGTCATAATGTATAACAACCATAATGATAAAATCCAGGAAAAACACACAATAATTAGTAATTTATTTTAATATACACTGCTCTTAACCATTTCATCCTAATATATAGCTCAAATTACTGATGAAATATTGTCTAGAAAAAAATGATTTTTGTCTGATGTAGAAAAGCAGTGAACATTGGAGGAACACATTCATGGAAACAAATTCTGCATCTAAGAAACCTTACAGAGTATTTTATTTAATTTTATTTATTTGTCAAGCGTATACATGATTACGAACAAAGTATAAACAGAGTATAAACATGTTTGTGAATATATAAGTACAAACATGGTTATGAGTACAAGAAATTTTACAAATATATGGGTACATTAGGACAGGGACGGTAGGCACGCTGGTGCGCTTATGCACGCCCCTTACAGACCTCTTAGGAATGGGGTGAGGTCGACAGTGGACAGTCTAAGTTTAAAGTTGTGGGGGTTTGGGGAAGAAACTACAGAGTCGGGTAATGTATTCCAGGCATGGTCAGCTCGAAGGCGGCGTAGTTCTAAGTTTTCTAGTCCCAACATTTCAAGTCTGGTTGCATAAGGTATTCTGTTGCGAACAGAGGAATGTAATACTCATCTAGTGAAACATCTCTGGACATTCTCAATTGTGTTAATGTCTGATATGTAGTGTGGGTTCCAGACAGATGAGCTGTATTCGAAAATTGGTCTAGCAAATGTTTTATATGTTCTGGTTAAAAGTACAATATTACCAGAGTATTCCCAATTTATTGTTCAGCTTGGGTTTAATTAATAGGGCCCACTGTTTCAAGCCAAAAAAGGAATACCATGGTTTCTCTTTATTTCTAAGAAGTTAATACTCTGGGAAAAAATTCCATTATAAAATTCAACAATCTCAAAGTAACTGGTAATTAAAATTCTGGAATATGTCTGAAATACTATATATGATTATACTATACAGTGACCTTGAATAAGCTCCATTGGACACATTTAGTATTAATAAAACATCTTAAACTAGTTCAAATACGATATTAGGTTCTTGTTAGAAATTTAAAAACACAACAAAGCATTGTGATCAAAATTGATAATACAAACGACAGACTTTTTTAATGCAGAAGAAAGAGGCATCTAATTTTTACTTAATTATTTTCCAAATTCTGTAAGCTTTTTGTGCCAATTTAGAACAAATAATAATACATTTTGAAAAATTTATTCACTCACTAGACTAAAACAGGATATTTTAGTAATTGTTGTCCAGGTCCAAAAATATCCCAAAGCCTAATTTCCACTCAGCTAATTATTTAGTGATTCATAAATGTTGCAGCAGCCTCTTTTGCTAGGATATGTATTTTTTAAACAGTAGTGAGCAGGTGCAGGTACATCTATGGCCATGCTTCTCCACGGCCTCAGCCTTGTGCATTGGCACAAGGATTTCATTTCACAGCTTCAGAGAAGCTGAAGATATGACCTTATCATTGCCATTTGTCACACATTTTTTATGCTCTTTTATCCTACTGTAGTCTTGTCTCCCACCCTGTTGTACTGGAGTGATAGCCAAGAACAAAGCTCAATGTCAATCTTCAATAAGTAGAGGTGAAATCCCATAGGGAAAATCACATATGCATTAAAGACATTGACAGCCTAAGCACTCTCAGCTGTGCAAGAATTATGGTGCTTGAGAAAGCTGACTGGGCATTATTGGCAATATATTTATTTGTTCATCTTAGCTTTATATTTAGATTGCAGATCTTTTTGTTTGAAATCCAAAATGGACATGCTTGTGACATGTATACATATTTCTAAGGTGCTTATACATTGAATTATGGAACTCCCAACAGCAGATTTTCCCCTAATTCTTTTACATAGATAGTTAAGTATGAATTTCAGTTTGTTTGTTATAGAAGATATAATTTGAAAATTAAATAAAGAAATGAGGAAAAGCTACGGTCCTATAAATAAATAAGGAAACAAACAAGGGAAGACTATAATTCTATAAATATTTGCAGTGTAGGAAGTTCCACTGAATTTAATGGACTTTATTATTAAATTTAGAAGGCTCCATGTTGTTATTCTATACATCTCTAATCAAAGTTAATTTCTGATATGTAAGGATTATTCTTTAATAAATGTACATGGGATTGCAGTTAATACATCTGCTATTACCTACATTCAGTTCAGAACCAAGTGATGTTAAAACTAAAGCCTATTATTTGCTCTGTTGCCAAATAACAGGTTGCTGCATAAAAAGCAGTTACTGATAGAGAGTCCTGGTGAAATGATATCCCTCTGGCAATGAAGAGTCAGAAGTGACCAAATGAAGATGAAGTTATTGTTACATCAGTAGTGGGTTGCTGCCGGTTCGGACCAGCTCTTTAGAACCGATAGCTCTGACTCCAAGCCGAGAGTGAACCGGTTCTTTGTGTCCCTGAAAGTGGGCCCACCCGCCCACCTGCCCCTGGTTTATACTGACCTTTATTTCTGCTTCTGAAGCCCAGCTGATCAGGGGCGGCAAATTGAATTGCTGCTCCGCAGCTGTTTTCCGTGCTCGGTGCCTCGTTTACAACGTGGAAGGTTGTTTTTTTTAAGTACTGAGCATGTACAGAGGATCATTTTCGGGAAGGGACGTGCATTTCCATCGCGATGCAAACCAGTGGGGAAGGTAAGTAGAACCCACCCCTGTGTTACATGTATAGGCCTCTTGCAAGCCTCGTCCAAATTTTGCAATATGTAGTAAATGTTTTGTGTGGTATAATGTTAAGTTCTCTTAAGGAACGAAAAATACTTTATTCTGAGCCAAACCATTGGTCAATCCAGCCAGGCAGAGTCAACATAAGCAGCAATGGCTCTTTACATTTTCAAGAAGTCATTTTCTGGAGCTGGAAGATTTAACAGTAACAATTTGCAAAGATAATTCACCATTTTTCCACTGAACTGTGGTTACTCATAACTAAAAGTAGCTTTGGAAAATTTTCAAAATTTTTATGAGGCAGCATAGAATTTGCTTTTCAGTGCATAGGTGCAAAGTGTGTGAAATACACACTTTAGTGAAAATTAAATAGTATGTGCAAAAGATCCCTAATCCAAGCTCTTTCTGTGTCTAAAACTCTGCTGAAAAATAGAATGATTGACATAAAAACAGTAATTTAAGTAGGATACAATTTCAAATTAGGCTCATAGTTGAAGGCAGACAGGTGTATAGAAAATGATACAATGATATCACTTCTTCATCAAAAGTTTTGCAACTGTTTAATAAATGCTTTGCATTTGAAAAATGCTTTTAAATACATAATCTGATTTTTCATTTTATTCAGCTTCAATTTGGTATGATGTAAAGTTATAATCTGCAGTAACTTAAGTAAATTTTATTTACCCAAATATCAGAATGTAAAGATAAATTAGTTGCTCTAGAGGTAATGGTTTTGTTTGTTTTTAGCTTTAATACAATACAGAATAGTCATACTATAAAAAGGACATTGTTTCAAAATGAATGATAATGATATAATGGCAACGTGGTATTTTGTCTCTAGATCATGCTATCATTTCTAATCTATCAATACAAAAATTTTCTATCTAGCCATTCATCCAGATGGTTGACGTTATATATGATTGCATGAAAGCTCTGATATAAAATGCCTATGGCTTACTGGATTACTCTGTGGCCACATGTTTTAAATTATTATTTTTTTTTAAAAAAAAGAACCATTGCAATCTTGCAACAAAGGAACAAGACTTTATTATATAACAAGGTTGCAGATGTGGAAAGGTGCTCACAACAAAGTCAAAATATTTTTTTTTCTTTCTGAATCTGGAATGCCAAAAGGACCTCTGAAGTCACCAGAAACTAATGCTAGACAGTCTTTAGTTTGTGATTAATTTAATATTCAAGAGGAAAAAAGGGTCTTTTTCAAAATTCTATGCCATTCATCATCATATTGTCATTTATATAATACCCAAATGATTTACAAGTCAAGTTTTTTTTTAATTTCTAAAACAATGTTAAGACATCAAAGAGTTTTTGATGCAAACATCAAAGAGGCAGTCCAAATCAGAGATTTCTGGCTAAGGCAGTTTAGTTCATTTAATATCCTCTGGTTTTCTCAGGCTTAAGTTACAGCATATAAAATTCTTGGAATCTGGTTAAGGAAGCAGTGCTTTTATATTTATTGTTTTTAGCAGTACAGTTCTTTTATGAGGAAAAATATTTTACGGTGGAAGTAATTATTTTTTTTTATAAAAAAATCAGATTGAAAATTGGGTTCTTCTGGAGATGTAATTACAGAGTTATCATAGAATGTATTCAGTGATGTGATAAGTAGAGATGGAGAAAAATGTTTGGTTCGACTTTTTTTAAAGATGAAGTTACAATGAGGTTGTATTTTTCTGGACTTACATTTTTCATGTTTTGGAACTTTGAGTTTTGCAATTCCTTGTCCTTCTCCACACATGAACAAAAAGAAAAGGTCTGCACATAAAATGAGCATCACTTTTAGAAACATACAAAAGAGCATACAGATATCAAGATAAATATGTACACAAATATATATTTTCTCATATGTCTCCCACTCCCTTCTCTTGGCTGTTTTTTAGCTAATGTATCAATAGGCTATAACAACTTGAATGCAAGAAAATAGAAACATGAATGTAAGTATATTTGGGCAGATTTAACCACCCTAGTGTTTACAGAGGAATATTTTTAAAAATGTTTACAAGATAATATCCAGCAGGAAATATTAAAATCAAAACCAACATTTTTAAAGCATGAATACTGAGATTGAAATCCATATAATCAGTAAACTATTTTCGGTTCGTATATACCAGGTTATCAAGTTTGTGAAAGAAGTTGATGGATTATTGTATTGTTTGGAAGTGGGAAAGCCAATATGATGCTCTCCACCCACAATTATTAGTCACAATTATTGGCAAAATATTGGGGGGCGGGAAACCGGATAACCTGGTTTTAATTTGCTAGAGAATTCAGGAGTCCAAGGACTTTGGATTGATTTAATATGCCAGTTGAAGTTGTCAGATGCCTATAGAAGAGTGAAAAATATAAAAAAGAGATCGAAGTTTTCAAACCTGTAAGCTCCACTATGAATCTGATGTTATCATTGGGAGAATATGTCCTGTTGAGAGTTGGAGGAATGTCAGGAAAATCATTTTGGTGCTAAATTCACATACAAGGCTAGTGAAAAGTGTTATAACTATTTGATTTACACAAGATGGGAGAATATTACATATGGCCCCAAAAGATGTTTTATATTAGTTAAAAATTATTTGTTGATTTTATCTCCTGATTTAAATGACTGTGCTATTCTTATGAAACATATTAATATCATCTATAGGTTGCTTTCAGTGTAAAACTACACTATAGTTTCAGTACTATGTCCTTTTAGGATCATAAATTCTGCCAATTTCCATGGGGAATAGCAGAAAGGGCAAATTCATTCCTTGATAGGTATGATGATCTAAGAAACCTTCAGTTCCAATGCTTGCTTCCTGCTATAAACTTCCATTACAATAGAAGGCAGCTAACCAATCAACCCCAGAACTAAACTGTAATGGTTGTACAAATAGAACAACTTGTTTAATCATTTGGAATAATTTGGAATTTACTTTTGGATTACAATTTAAATATGACTTAACTTAATAAAAAGAACTATATTTTTGAGAGGTTTTTTTTCCCTACAAGCTGGTATTTTCTGCATGTATTGGACTATAAATTCTAAAATTCCCATACAGTTTGGCCAGTGCTGTGGAACTTTGGGACTTGCAACATGTATCAGATAACAAACCTATTCTTCCTCTTCTGCTTTCATTACAACAATAAAAAGATGATTGTCCCTGTATTAATGCATCTACTGGATGATAAGTCTCACATTGCAATATGAATGTGGTTTGTTTTCCTCTTCTCAAAGTCATGGCAAATTCACTCTATTCACTGCAAATAACACACAGATTTAACTTAAGGACTGTCTTTCAGATCATGTAATTTGAGTAAAGAGTTTATTATATCACTGACACAACTGATGCCATAAGGAAGCTCTACCCCTGCTTTCTGCTTCTATTATCTAGTTGTCTCAAAGTCTCTGTCGGGATTGCTGTGGCCTCATTATTTGTTATACATTAGTTTGGGACATGAGTTTAAGGATTCCCCTGACAATTGCCTGTTGCACTACCATTAGTCTGCCAGACTTTTCATCTGGTAAATGTGTTTATGTGAGCTCACTCTGATCCTATAAATCTCAGACTTCATGCCACAAGAGACTAACAAGCATTTAAAACTAGCTTGTTTGCTACGACAATTATGTCATTATTCAGAAAGAGATAAACATAGTTTTGGAGACATTGACAGAAAGAATATTGATAAAAGTATGGAGAAAGACCACAATACAATAATGTTGCAAGGACATAGTGAAGACTTTTTTAAAAAAATAATCTTTAGTCAAGGAAGCAATTTTAAATTGCACAGCACACGGAATAGATTTATAGAAATTTCAAGCTATTGGAAGATGAAGATAGTATTTTTCACATGTTTTTGGTTAATACAAAGTGGTACAAAATTTTATTATTAAAAAAATTCTTTATTAAAGAAAAAAGAGAATATAAATATCTTAAAAAGTGGCTTGAAATTTAACTGAGCTTTAATACATCCTTTCTTGAATATCTCTTCATGCAGCTGTATATGCAGTATAATAATATTTGTTTTTGTAGATTTTCACGGGTATAGGTATGTAGGTCTTGGTGTATTCGGGTCTTTTCCCGTGTAAGATTGAGAGTATCTTGGCGATGTTTCGACGAGGTCCCACTCGCCATCTTCAGGCTGGTGCTTTCAACTTTGTGCTTGTGCGAGCAAAGCGTGATCGGAGCTCCCGTCTTTCTATAAATATTGGTGGGTTAGGGTTAGGGTCCACCCCCCCACCAGTATTTATAGAAAGACAGCAGCTCCGATCACGCTTTGCTCGCACAAGCACGAAGCCGAAAGCACCAGCCTGAAGATGGGGAGTGGGACCTCATTGAAACGTGGCCAAGATACTCTCAATCTTACACGGGAAAAGACCCAAATACACCAAGACCTACAGTATAATAATAATATATAGTATAAAGCTAAAGAATGAAGAATGCAGGAAAGATAGTTGGGGAATAGAAACAAAGTTCTCTGAAGAAAGAGAAAAAGAATTGAAACTTCTATAGCGATCCTTTCACATACAACTCTGAACAGATTATTGAGTTTTGAGAAAAGAAAATTGAGATGGGACCAAATAGATTTGTTTAACCCCACCCCTTTCCCCAATGTTATATAGAAAAAAAGGCAATACTTATTGTCTTTATCCTAATATAAGAACAGTTCTGATAAAAGAGAATATTTGCAGCGCAGAGTAGAACTGTGGGGTTGTTGGTGCTCTCTGACCATGGTTGTTTACTAGCAGATGTTTTAATTATCCAATTAGGTAACATCATCAATGCTAGAAGGGAATGGAGTCTTCTCTCTATTTATATAGTAGTGGCTTTTCCTGCCAGTACTGGTAGGAAGATTCTTGCTGGATCCTCAATAGGCTGTTGTTTATTGTTAGCTTGAATTCCTTGATTGAAGTATTGTTTACTGCTTGATCTTGATCTAGTATTGGTCTAGTTGATCTAGTATTAATCTGGAGTTAATCTCTGCTTATCTGATTACTGGCAAGGATGTTATTTGGTCCTTTTGTTTCCTTTTTGGCTTTTTGAGTGCCTCTTTTGAATGGTATGTAGATATTGTTTATCTCCATGTGCCTGCTGATAGCTGATTTGGCTGACTGCCAGGATCCCAAGAATTCTGAAGTATTTTTGAATTTAGCTTGGTCTATGATGCTCACAATTTCTCAGCTGAAACTATGATTAAGTCTGTTCATCTGTTGTAAAATTAAGAAGTTTTCATCATGTCTTCTGTCTGGTGTTCATAGATGTGCTCTTCTAGTCTTCTGCCTGTTTGTCCCAAAATAAGATAAGATGATAAGATAAGATAACCTTTATTGTAAAGGTTATTTTCTGTGTACACAATGGCATACATTAAAATGAAATTCTGATGCCTGCTCTAAAAAGAAAATATTTTATGTCCAGATAGGCTGAAGAGAGAGGAAATTGTTTTGCTAGTTTTCTAATGGTTACACTTAAGTACATATAACAAGGAAGCTTGTTTATTATAGTGAAAATTTTTATTTGATTCTCTTACTTTATTATATTGGCAATTCTGATGTGTTATAGAAAAGCAGGCTATTAAAATCAGACAATTAACTTTCGTACAATGCATACTAATAATCTGTTAGAAAGTGAGATACCAAACTTAAAATAAATCAACTACATGAGAGAAATATTTAGCTAGATGGAGAACAGTTTAAAAAAAATATCAGTAAATATGGCTGGGTTTTGAAGGATTTCCCCTCATTTTGTGGATTTTCTGGCATAGTATTTTATTATTTGATTTTAGATTAATTAAACTAGACAAAGAGTTCACACATATTTCTTTTATTTCTCCTAATGTTATTTACCAATGTTCTGTGATTTGTCAATAGTATAATCCCTTGGGATTTATACCATTCTAAATAAATAAAATCAAACAATCTACCTCCAAAATTAAATGTCAGTGCATACATACACATAATGAATCATGAAGATTCATTGGTACCATTCTTTTTGTTTCATGCAGTGCAACATTATAAATCTGTTAATAGTCATTCTGGAATACAATCAATGGTACTTCTCTTTGCCTTCATAGGATTATATTGCATTATAATTTTAGTAGTGACTGTTTTTATCATTTTTGTGTATTTTTGTTTTTTATAGTCTGCTTCAGTAACACATAGGTAAAAACATTTATTTTTTCTCAGATTTTTTTTTTTACTTTTTAAAGCATTTCTATAGCATTTGCCATTAAAAGAAATCTCAATATGGTTAAAAATTAAAAATATATTTACAACTAAAATAATAGGTTAAAATGTTTAATGAAAACATACATTGATATTGTGTATACTGCACAAGTATAGGGTTTAAAACCAGCAAGATAAACACTAAAATAATAATAGAAAATAAAAGAATGTTCTACAATATGCAAAACTAATGGCAAACAGCTAGTTTATTAAAGTCCCAGAGATGTACTGTAGGTGAATCTTTGTTTTTTTGTTTCACTTTGGTTACTGCATTTCTTTTAACAGAGAGGTAAAGTCTCTGTGATTTTTTTAAATGCTCATCTTTTTAGCAGTTAATTAAAAGGAAGGAAAGCAAAATTCTAGTGGTGTACCCATTTATTTCTTCATGTGCATGCTCATCTTTGATTCCCAGATTAGATCTACAAAATAGTCTGATGCAGAATTTAAAGTTAGCATCTAGTTGGCATCACAGTTAATTAAGGTCAAAGTCTTGTGTTTATTATAAAATTCACCCAGAGCTATCTGGCCAGCTGACATAGTAGTTATCATTGAGATTGCTTAGTTTTCTTACCTTTTTTACTGGCATGAAAAAGAAACTGGTTGGACTGGATAATACAAAACATTTTTTTGTCATTTTATTACTTTGAAGTATCAGCATGTAAGCATTGAGAAAGAACTTTCAAATTTTTATAAAGTACAACATGCCAGATTTCTTTTTTTTGCCTATATTTGTTCCAGCATGATATTTTTTGCATTCTCCAACATTATTTAAATAAAATTATTTAGGCACATAATATATAGTAGTAAGATGTAGCTAGCTAAATATGTTAACACACCAGATTTATAACCAGCAATTGTAATACATATTGCAAATAAGAAAAATGAATACAATTTCAGATCTTATCCTTTATTTAAGTATTGTATATCTTTTGAATAATATTTGATTAACCCAACTGATCTTCATTGTCAGAAAAAAATGACAGTATGCTTCCATATTTTAAAGATTATTCATTGCTTGCCACAAAAAAGGAATAGTGCCTATTGTTATTAATTGTCAAAATACCGTATTAAGTTGTCATTTTATTTAATCAAAAAACTCTGGCATTGCTACTTTTCCTTCATTCTCCTGCCTTTTAAAATGACTAAAGCTATTGTCCTCTACTCTTTACATATCTATATACAGTTGTTTTTAATATTGTTCAATTCATCTTCTTGAAATGAAATTAATCTTTTAAACACACAAATACTGCATAAAGAACTATGCAGAACCATAGTTCCTTAGCAGTACAAATAGCTTTTCTTTTCTCGCTTTCTTTTTTCTTTTTTTCTTTTCTTTTGTCTTTTCATGTTACAATCTCCCACCCCTTTTCACTGGAAGAAAGAACAAAAATTTAAACAGATCTTGGCTAACTCAAATGCCCGGATGGTTTGTTGAATTACATCAATATATCTAAGACCTCCAGTCATTTTTTCAAAGATTAGGTTTCTTGTGGCTTTCTGTAGTTTTTGCAAACATTGCTTAATTAGTATAATTTAGATAAACAGAACTGAATACATGACTTGATGACATTCGTATATTTCCTATCATGATCTGGCTGCTGCTAGTTGGTATGGCAAAGTCCTCTCTTCCCAAAATCATGTTTAGTTTTCAACCTAATCATGTCAATGCAACTTTAAATTCTTAGTTACAGTTGCTTAGAAAGGCACTCACTCCTCACCCCTGCTTCTATAGCTGGCTACTTTAGTTTTACTTATTTTCTTAACAGAAAGGGAAACACAATGCTTACATTCCAGGCATTACTATGGTGACAGCAAGAAACTGCAGCTGTAGACCTGAAGCAAAAAACCTGAGGTAATGTTGGGCCCTGGAGACTCGGTAAATATTAACTGTGTCGAAGAAAGCTAAGAAGAGTAGCCAAAAATATACTCCCTCAATATTGATGAGTCAGTTTCTTCAGGGGCTAAAAAGAAAACACTATCTTGAGATTAACTATGATTTTTCTGTGATTTTTATGGGTGTTTCACAATTTGACAATCTGGCAGTTCTTTTCTTGTGTGCCAGTATTTTAATATTTGGCTTCAGTGCTCGTTTTTTTTGCTGAAGTTTAATCTTTCAGATTTTTTCTCCGAGCCAAAAGAATAATAACTGAGAGACCCTATACAGGCTTTCTAAATGTTGGGACTTGATTGTGCTCAAGACAGATCTTGTTACCAAATGAACAACTTAGTAGAATGCAAACACTTTCCAAAGCAGATCTCTATGATGTGAATATTTAAGCTTGCCATCACATCTGACAGGAAGATCCTGAACTGTTGGCCAAAATGGTGCCCTGTCCTCCTTGCTTCCATGTACAGAATCCAGAATGGCTTGGCCATTGTGAATTAATTCCAAGTCAGGAGAAAGAGAAGCATTCAACTTTGGGCACGAGGCAGAAGTTTCACATTAAGAATGCAGGCAATCTTTAATGGGTCTCAAGTGATTTTATCTCAACCCCCAACATCCATCTGAAACAACAATTTCAGCCTGCCTAACCATAGGGCTGGCTCTACATTTTAGTTATTACTTCATGTTAACAAGGCCATATAAAGTGCCATTAATTGATCAATCAATTATCATGATACAAGCAAAGTAAAGCACAACTACCACTGAAGAGTGAAGCCTTTACCTGTAATTCCATATGTGCAGTCTTGGAGAATGAAAAAGTGATCCCTTCTTCTTGCGGAAATATTGTATCAGAGCTTCACCTAAGGAACAGAAATAAGTATGTCTTTAGACATTCAAACACTGCAAAGCTAGATTGGGAAATATCTTTCATTCTCATTTTCTATAATTAAGCTTGAAAGTCTTGGAACTTTTGTCAATTTTGAAACTTAAAAAATTGCTTTAGATTAGATCATTTTCATCTCAGCAAGGAAAGGTGCAATGATTTTTCTGTGTTCTAATTGCTATTATTCACTCTCTAGAAGAAATTTAATTTGGCTTCTTCTAAGTAAAAGATCTTTTTTTCTACATGAGAAAAATTGGTATATGTGTGAAAGGAATGTAAGCATGTAGATGGGAGGTGCAGATTTGAGTTTATGTGCATGAAAAAAACTAAGTGACAGGATTTTTATGCAAGGACATATGTGTACATATGTAGGTGAATAAATGTATATGCATGTAAGTAGGTGCAAATATATATTTCATGCTCATATATACAATATATTTCCTCATATATAATTACACAAGCCCCATGGGTGTAAGGAAATATTTGTATGTGGTATGTATATTTACATATTATCTACTTAACTGATGTGTATTATGCACATCTAAGGTAGACCAGTATATATGAGTGTGAGATATATGTTTGTATAAGTGCATCATTCCATGAACATGGACATGTTCATGTACTCATTCTGTCAGACCAATGTATTAATTGTTTCCTGTGTTTCCAGTCTGATAAATATAATTTTGGAAAAGTCAATATGCCATAATGATAACAACTGAAGAAGTTAATATGCCATAATAATAACAACAGTAGGTTATTGGCTGCTAGAACATAAAAGAGCAGGTGGTAGAATAGTACTGTTGCCAGCATTTGGAAACTAGGTGTAAGAGTCTATAAATCCTGAGAGAGAGGTCCATATCTGCCTAGCAGAATGAGGACTTTTCAAAAACAATGCAGTTGAAGCTTATCTAAGAACTAGCTAGACCCTTTCATCTATCAGTATTGGTCCAAAGGGAAGACTAAAATATAACAGAATTATGGAGTAACCAACAGTAACCAACTGTGAACAGTTTGTAGAAGCAAATGCAAATCTCTTATTAGCCCAACTATGATGTTAAACAGAGTTAAAAAAGGATGGGACTAATACTATCTTGCCACATAAATGCTTGTTCCCCGAATTGCTACCCCGCTATCTACTGCCTTAGACTGTTAGTTTAGTCAAAAGCCCTAATGGTAGGGCTGGATCTGAAAGAGTCATGTTGCCTCGGATTCCCCATCCCACATCAAATAACGGAGTACTTTAAAGTTTCTCTTTTTATCATAATGGTGTTTTCTTTATATTGAACTGTCACTGGTATTTTGTGAAGGATAATTTCATATTCTGCCTACAGTCATTCTCTCTTCCCCATCCCACATTCATGTACTTTAAGGCATGCAGGCAGTGAATGTTCTTGCAGTGATTTTTTAAAAATGGCCTTCATTATAAAGTGCTGCAAAATGTGCTTAAATTCCCTATAGGATCGGCATGGCTCTCATTATAGAATGTTACAGTTTTGTTGATATTGCACAGTAACCTCTCGTTCACCTCTTTGCAACACAGTCACACTATACTTAGCATGCAGTTATATTTTCCACTCTAACCCAGTCTTTACTTTCGTAATAATGAGGCTGGGAAATGCTGTATTAACAAAGTCTCCCCCACCCCCCCTACTCTCACACACACAAGTAACTCCTTCTGAGCCAGCCTTTTCTGTGTGCTCTAGACCACCAGGTCTTTTTCTTAATGAATTTCCACACTGTTGTAATGAAACACCACCATTCAGACAGTGGGAGTTTGAGCAATGTGCTTACACAAGTTTCCTCTTCCCAACCAGGCAACACCATCCATCACTATGATTCTCTGTGTATTTTCAGATATTCTTAGTGAGGCACAAGATTGTTACATGTGGCCCAATGTCACTTGGCAAGCATCTTTTCTGGAACAAATCCTTCACCTGCTTTGTGGATTGAATTAAACGCAATCTATTTCAGTGCTGCAAAATGTTCTTCCTATTTAGTGCTCTTTATTATGTTCCTTCACTATTTTTTAGAATTTATTTTTATACTATTGAAAAATCTACATAACTTGTCATTTGTAACTCTTGGTCCACAAAAACTTCAAACATTGCAACATTACATACTTTCTTTAACATGTCACATTTCTATCCTTAATCCAACTGTATATCCCATACAGTCCTATTCCTAATATATATTGTGGTAATAGACAGCTATGTGTGGTTTCCTAAGTACAATTTTCAGAAGAGAGAGAGAGAGAGAGAGAGAGAGAGAGAGAGAGAGAGAGAGAGAGAGAGAGAGAGAGAGAGAGAGAGAGAGAGAAGAATATTTTGTTCTAGTTTGTTATTTGTCATATTTATTTATATTTTTTATTTTTTATCAAACTTATACACCATCTATTTCACTATTTCAGTCACTCTATATTCCTCCTTTTTTCCAGGACTTTAGGGTGATGAGCATAGTACTCCAACATATTTTTCCACAAAAATCCATGTTGTTTTTCTTTTATAGACCATATCTTCATCAATCGACTCTTAGGATTCACATAAAAATGTTTTTGGCTGATCTCTCTTATGTCTTTTATTTCATCATTATTTCTCTCTCTGGCCTTTTGATATTAAATGACCAAGGAGTTTAACAGAACAATTTCTTGTTTATTTAAACCTGTTGCCCACTAAAAACAGCTCAAAAACATTAAATGTTTGCATAACAGGGTTGACACATAGGCACATTGAGAAGCACCTATTTCTGCTTACACTGATGCATTTTGCACGAGCTGTAACTTCTGGGTGGTCTTCAAGGACAGCCCCAAGTGCAATGCATTGCAATAATCTAATTATGACAATTAGATTATTGCAGGGCTTAAATGACTGTCTAAAGGGCCTCCTGAACAAGAAAATAATATAATACATGGAATATGTAATAATACTATAATTGTTGTTACTGCATGTTCATATTTAAGTATGCAATAATCAGTAGCCATTGAACACGCTTAAATTTACCACTCCAACTGATTCTGCCATATGCTCAAGCAGTTGTGATTCTAAGACAGATTTAAAAAATCATTTGACAACAGATTTTATGGTATTCTATCTGAAGAGTATACTACCATATCCTCCCATTAGATAATTCCTTGGCTGCTATGTCTTCCCATGTTTCTGTCCCAGGAGTTCAATTATCAGTCACTTTAATTTATATGGAAGATTTTCTTGAGCTTATGTACATTTGTGTCTCTCTCTCTCTTTTCCTTTGTATAATTACTATATATGTGCAAAATTAAAGCATCAATATACAATACCCAGCAAATTACATTTAAAAAAATTCCTTGTTGACCTATTGCCTTTATAAATATTTTGTAAATCTATTTATGCCATGAATTCTACAACAGTATAATGGATAAAGCTCTTGCTTTTTAAGTAGAAAGTTGCTGATTTGAAACCCAGTAGAAAAATATCATTTTATTATTACAATTCCCCCCCCCCCCAAGCTTCTTATGCTTAGCTGTGCTTTTAAAATGTGTTTTTAAATATGTTAAAGGGTGTCTCTTAAGTACAAAAAGAAAAAAGAAAAACTTGTACTTGGTCAGCAACCTTTTATTTGTAAGACAAAAGTTTTAATCATTGTGTTTTTATAGCATTCATGTTAATAAAGCTTTGGAAAGTATTAGAGACTATGGTAAACATTGCACATCATCACACAAGTGAAAATTTTCACAGTAATCTTTCTATCCGGTGCAGGTTCTGAATGCTCAGTTGAGAAGACATTCCCACTCTGTAAAAAACCAATGAGCTGCTGTGTTAATCTGGAATCTTTGATAAATCTTTCAGGACCAGCTCCTTGCCCAACCTATGATCACTAGCCACGGTCATCCCTATCTTCAAAAAGGGTGACCCCAGCCTAGTTGAAAATTACAGACCAATCTCTTTATGTTGCGTCACCTGCAAAGTCATGGAATCAATCATTAACCAATCCATTACCCTCCACTTAGAGACAAACAATCTATTCTCTAACAAACAATTTGGCTTCAGGAAAAATTTATCCTGTAATCTGCAACTCCTACACTGTAAAAACATATGGACTACACAACTCGATCAGGGTAAAGCAATAGAAGCCTTTGATTCAGTGGTACACGACAAACTACTCCTAAAATTAAAATCTTATGGCATGTCTGGACCCCTGCATAAATGGATAACTGCATTCCTCTCAAACAGGCAAGTGGTCAAAATAGGTAGCGCTCTATCAAATCCTGTACCTGTTAACAGCGGTGTCCCCCAAGGCAGCGTTTTAGGGTCAACACTCTTTATACTTTACATAAATGACCTTTGCGATCATATTAAAAGCAACTGCATTCTCTTCGCAGATGATGTAAAACTATTCAACACCACCAACAATGCTGCTACCCTTCAAAAAGACCTTGATTATGTGTCAGAATGGTCAAACAAGTGGCAACTTCAAATCTCAACCAACAAGTGGTCAGTCTTACACATTGGCAAAAAAAATCCAGAGGTGGGTTCCTCCCGGTTCGGACCGGTTTGCCCGAACTAGTAGCAACCCACTGGTGACATCATTTTGGGAATTTTTTTTTTGGAAAAAAAAATATTTTGGGGGAATTTTTTAATTTTTTTTTCTTCTACACATGCGCAGAAGCCGAGTTTCCGGCACTGCGCATGTGTTGCTATCTTGTTTTTGGCTTTTTTGGGGGGGGATTTTTTTTAATATGTTGGCACTGCGCATGCGCGAGCATGCGAAGCGTGCGGGCGGCCACGTGGCACGGCCACGCAGCACAGGAGGAAGCGAACTGGCAGTGAGGTAAGTTAGAACCCACCCCTGAAAAAATCAGAACATAAAATACAAGCTAGATGGTCACGATCTTGTAGACGATTCTCACTCTGTTAAGGACCTTGGAGTACTCATCTCCAATGATCTAAGTGCCAGAGCCCACTGTAACAACATTGCCAAAAAGGCATTAAGAGTGGTTAACCTAATCTTGCATAGCTTCTTCTCTGGTAATATTGTACTTTTAACTAGAGCATACAAAACATTTGCTAGACCAATTCTCGAATTGGTCTAGCTCATCTGTCTGGATCCGCACTACATATCGGACATTAATACAATTGAGAATGTCCAGAGATATTTCACGAGAAGAATCCTTCACTCCTCTGTTCGCAACAGAATACCTTATACCACCAGACTTGAAATTTTGGGCTTAGACAATTTAGAACTACGCGGCCTTCGATGTGACCTAAGTGTAGCACATAAAATTATCTGCTACAATGTCCTACCTGTCAATGAATACTTCAACCGCAACAATACACGAGCACACAATAGATACACTTTAACCTTAGATTGTCTACTGTTGACCTTACCCCATTCCTAAGAGGTCTGTAAGGGGCGTGCATAAGCGCACCAACGTGCCTAACGTCCCTGTCCTAATGTCCCCATGTATTCATAACCATCTCATGTATTCATAACCATGTTTATACATTTTACATATTCACAATCATGTTTATACTTTTTCTGTAATCTTATATATGCTTGACAAAATAAATAAATAAATAAAATAAATAAAACAACTGAAATCACAGACAGGAATGCTCAAAGAGACATAACGTGGGAAAGTACAGTAGAAGAACTTGCTGTCAGGATGGTTTAAGGGTGAGTACTGATTAACAAAAGACAATGTCATCTATTTCTCCTGTCCGATATCAGTGCCACCTGTTTGGTAGCAGAATACCTAGCCTTGAGAATAAACCCTGGGTGTTAGGTTATTTGAATGTTTTTGTGCAAATATGTCTGTGAATGTCCTTCTGTAAGGCTTGGAGTTCATAAATCTTCATTGTCTCCTTCTTGTGTGTTTAGTTCAGCCTGATTTGACTATATAAAGCCCCATGCTTGCAGATCATGTTTATTACTTAAATTATTTAATTAATCACAATTTAATATCAGCATTTATTAGTTCTTTTGGAATATTCAATTTGTGTTATGTACCTCATAACTTCTACAGACATATATTATTTTCTACACAGTTTAGGAAGGATGGTAGGAATATGAAAAATAGATTTTGTCTAAAGTGACATATATGTATCATGGCATAGCATTAACCGGAGCACTAATATTAATGGAAAGGATGATAGTGTAAATAACATTGACCAGGAATTTATCAGATCTTCGTATTTGCAATTCGGTTCCAATTTTCTTGTTTCAAAAAGAGAGATCTTGGGGAAATGATCAAGAATAAGGATTTGTAGGTCAGTTTTTCTTTAATTTTAAGATGCTGCTTACATTCAAGTAGAGATGGGATTTTTTTTTAAATTGGAAAGAGAGCATGAAGGTGCCTCTGTAATTAGAAAAAGGCTCCTCATTATCATTGTGAGTAGAATTTGCCTTGGAAGAGGGCAAGAGGTGAAATGTTGGTTTTAGCTAAAGTATAAATCCACATCACTAGCTTGTAACTTGGGTCAATTCTTGACATGATTGGCCATTTTAAGTAGAAAGCTTGCCCTTGTATGCAAACACCATTTACAACTGGCACTTTGAAATTGTTCATGTTGTCTCTAGATGCAGAGAAATGAACTGCTCATTGCAGGAATTCTTACTTTTTGGTAAAGATTGATTGGGAAGGGGAAGTGCTTTAAATATTTTCCACAGCTAAGTGAGATAATAAGGAATGTGCGAATGAGTTGAAACACAGCTCACACCAATGCTGCGTGCCTTTTATTTAATTCTAGAATCACTTCTTCCAAATAAAGAAAAACAACGGGAATTTCTCCTAAGCTCCAGCTACCACGTTGGAATAGAAGCTTTTTTGAGGCTGTTTGACGCAGCCTGCTGTCTTTGGCAGCAGATATTCAGGAGCTTCTATAAAAAGAATCAGGAAGAGGTTTCTAGAATGCTGGTTGACAGCTTACATTTGAAAAGGTTTTTGGTTCTGTTGTAAATTTGCTCATGTTGTTCCTTCTTTTTGGCTTGATGTATCTCTTGGATTGCCAGCTTTCATAAACCTCTTACTTTGATCTGAATTGTTTCAATCCAATTTGTCTGCAGGACCTTTATACTGGCCAAACCACTTCTTTTCCTTGGTTCCAATTACCAGCTCTATACCTCAGTAGACCCTTAATGCCAAATAGTATTGCTCAGAAGTGGACAATTTATAACCCATAGACAACATGTATCCCCCAATCCCATTTTCTGAATCTGAAAGATTGTATAGTCACAATCTGGTAGAAACCAGTGGTGGGTTGCTGCCGGTTCGGATCGGTTCGCCCATACCGGTGGCGGAAATTTGCACCCGCTCGCCAAACCAGCAGCGATGGCCGGCTGTCCACGCCCCAGAACCAGTTCTCTGGTTGCCGTGGCTGGCAAAGAACCCTCTGCGCATGCACAGAGGCTTCTGCACATGCGCAGAGGGTCATTTCCCCAATGTCACGTAGGAAGTGCGCAAAATGCGCACTTCCGTCGCAATACAAACCGGTAGGGAAGGTAAGTGGAACCCACCCCTGGTAGAAACCACAAGTTTTCATCTGCATTTGTATTTGTATGAGTGTGCTACAGGGGCAACATGTCATTCAAAATAAGTATGTTAGTGCTGAAAGTACCCATAAAAATAGTTAACTTCAAAAGAATTTTCAGCCCTGCCTCCTCTAGTGATTGTAATATATCCTAATGTTCCTAAAAGCCACCAGAGACCAACTTTTTTTAAAAAATGTGCATCTCTGACATAATCTTCTTATATAGCTCAGTATTTTTGTTCTAATCAGTCAGCTACTTAATGATTGCTTAACACTACTTCTATTCTAATACTGTCAGCCACTTAATGATTGCTTAACAGAAGATTCCAATTTAATGATGTATTTCTGCTCTATTTCCCACATCACTAAACAATCCAATGAACAATTTTATACATACCTATTCACAATAATTTGTATTAACAATTAATTAACATTAATTGACATTACCATCATAAATATAGGTAGTGCTCAACTTATGACCACAGAGTGATGTAGTCATTAAGTGAGGTGCCCATATAACTGCTTCATTTAATGACTGAATTCCTGGTACTCCCAGCAATTGTGTGGGTCATTTAAACTGAGCTGTCTCAGAGGTTGGGAGAGGTTCTGGGAGACATTGGAGGTGGGGGAGATAGGTGAGGGAAGTTGAAGTATCTCCATGGTTACAAGAATCATAAGGGTCATAAGGATGGGTTGCTGCAAAGTGCCCAATTTTTATGATGTGGGATGCTGCAAAGGCTGTATCTTTGTATCTTTATGCTATTGTAATTTTGAATGTTGTTGAACAAATAGTCTTAAGTTGATGATTACCTGTAAACATACTCTTGCAACATAATGCTCATAAGAGCTGCTGTATGCTCTGGCAAGGAATTGTGGGATTCAATGCACTGTATCTGGAAGATAGCAGTTACAGAAATCTAAGAAGTCTGGAGCCTTCATCTCACTGATAACTTTCAGACAGTTCAGGGATATTTGTGTTGTCTTTGTATGTCAAATAGTCAAGGCAACAGCCACTTTTGCATGCATGTCATCTTGATTTTTTTTGCTCCACCCTCAAGACATTGTTGAGTCTATGATTGTGACATAATTTCAGGTGAATGGGTTTAATTGATAACATTAGGTTTTAAGTTATGAGATAGCCTTCATAGTTTTTAAATCCAAGACCATAGTGTCCTTTATATGTACAGGGTTTATGAATATTTTTTTAACCAAACAAGGGAACTTTCTCCAATATGTTTCTTGAAATTCTTTAAATTAGATCTGGCAATTTCCTTGGTGCAGACTACAAGTAATTCAGTTTGTATTAGACTCATCATATATTTTAGAAAAGAAATCTAACAAAATGAGATTGTTAGAAATAATGCACAGAATTTTTGGAAAAAGCTTATTCAGGCTAGCTTAAGCAGTGTTGTCAAAACAAATTTGCTGCCCATAATTATATGTGCACTCTATAATAATGGGTTGGCTATCTTATTTGAGAAGCCACTGTTGGCCAGAGAACATTCAGGTGGTCAGCTTCTGAATCTGTAGCCATAAAATGAAAATTGTTCTGTTTTATTTATGAGGCTGAAAATGTTATAAGGGTGGCCAGTACATGTGTTACACCTCTTAAGACCCTTCCATGAAGATCTGTCTCAAAAGTCCTTTTTCATTGCCAGAAAAGATTTCATAAAACTTAGGTGCTTCTATAAAGTCTCTGGACTGACTAAGTTGTATATATGTGTTCATAAAACCTTTAAAGTAAGCTAAAGTCCTTTTTTTTGCAAGTAGTTCTTAACATATATGTTATATAATAGTATAATAGGAGGCATTATAGAAGACTGCAGCAGGGAACCATGGGTCTCCCAACTTACAGAGTTTCTTGAGAGAGGAATCATCATACTGACACAGACCTTGTGCTAAAAAAAAAATAACATGTCTAATAAATGTATAGAATAATCTGTCTCAGAATAATCTTATCTCATTTTTCAACATCAAATGCTAAATTCTGAACATGTTGAAGGAGAGAGAGAAACCTCTTTCATGAAGGAAATAATTTTTTGAGAAAATGCAAGGCAGATTCCTTGAAGTATTCCAAAGTTATTTCTTTTCAATGTATTCACTGGGTTACTCTGGTGCATTCATTCTTCAAACATACTGCTTTTCCCATTCATTCTTTATTTTACTTTGGTTCTGAAGTCAAACATATCATTTCATAATGGGCAAACCATGGAAATCTGAATTATAAACAGAAAATACTGTACTCTATTCATATGGCAAGGCAATTATAAAGCTGTGTTCTTTGTATTTGCTGTCCAAGCTGTACATTGGCTTGGATCCAGAGTAGGCGTCTGTGAATTGAAGGAGCTGAATAGGTCCAAAATCTAGGAATTTTTCCACTTATGGAAGAGGAAGAGAATTTTTTTCTGATTTCTCTTTCTCTTAATGCCTTATCCACAACCCCACTGTACCAGAAGTACTTCGAATATAGTGGAAAAGTAAAAGAATCACTATGCAAAACCAAAGAGGAAAGTGAATTAAAATCATTTTTTTTATTTTCTCAAGTATGTATTTGGTAATATACGTAAGTATAACATTATTTATATACATAAGATGGGTGCAAATAAAAGGGAACATTTGGACAAGGACGGTAGGCACGCTGGTGCGCTTATGCACGCCCCTTACTGCCCCTTAAGTCTGGTTGCGTAAGGTATTCTGTTACGAGCAGAGGAGTGGAGGACTCTTCTTGTAAAGTATCTCTGGACATGCTCTATTGTATTTATATCCGATATGCAGTGTGGGTTCCAGACAGATGAGCTGTATTCAAGGATTGGTCTGGCGAATGTTTTATATGCTCTGGTTAGTAGTGTAATATTACCGGAGAAGAAGCTATGTAAGATTAGGTTAACAACTCTTAATGCCTTTTTGGTGATGTTGTTGCAGTGGGCTTTGTCACTTAGAACATTTGATATGAGTACTCCAAGGTCTTTGACAGAGTGAGGGTCGTCTGCAAGATCGTGTCCATTCAGCTTGTATTTGGTGTTCTGATTCTTTTTTCCAATGTGTAGGACAGACATTTTGTAGTGTAGGACAGACAATGTATAGGACAGACATGCCACGTTTTTATGGCAAAAATATCCATATATGAAATTTAACTGAAGGGATACTCCCTGCAATGGAAGTAATTGCTAAATCTTGGCCAATCATTTCTAAAATTCAGAATTTTATTTTGCTTTCAAACATATGATTCCATAAAAACTATGGGACTTCAAGGAAATTCTGAAATCTTTAAACTCTAAAACATTTTTCTAATCCAAACATTTTAGCATTTACAGTGTTTTTCTATTACCCTAGCAAATATGACACTTGACTACATTAACTAGGATTATGGGATCTGCAATCCAGTGTAGCCCAAAGTCCCCAAGTTGTAAAAGGTTGACCTTCAGGATTCAGAGATAACAAAAACCACTGAAAATTGTAGAGTTTGTGATTCACATTATAAATGAATGTTCTGCTGATTAATTTTTTTTAATATAATAATACAGCAGAGAATAGAAATTCACCTTCATTTCTATTTGGACAGAGAGGAATGGAATGGAATAGAAATGAAAATACTTTTTTGAATCATTCTAATTCAGTCTTTTAAACGGTTGACCAAACCGAAACAATCATGTGTTGGTATAATCAGCTATAATCTGGGTGGTACTTTCATCCAATGTATTAAAATATATGGAATGTTGACCTGGATTTGAAGTATTTGAGTTCAAATTCTAATTCAGCCATGAAGTCTGCTGCCAAATTTTACTCAGTGACCTTATATTTCTTTCAATCTTTTGTGTTATAGACAAAATGTGTAATGGAGAGATGGGACTCTGTCCATTGGTTCACAGTATCTTTGCATGAATTTCTTATCTCACCAGATTGTACCAGATTTTGAAGTGAATAGAAATTGTATGTAACCATAAACTCTAATAAATCAGAAGTTATATCCCTCATTCAATTAGGACAACTAACCTGGCAACTTTAAGATTTGTAGACTCCCAGAATCCCTCTACCAGCCATGCTGGCTGGGGAATTCTGGAAGATGAAGTCCACAAGTCTTAAAGTTGCTAAATTCAGAGACCCCTAAATTAAGTGAAAAGTTCTGCTCATGTTGATTTAAAGCATTGTCCTCTTCAGAAGTTCCAAACCCAAAGGATGGGAGCTATGTAGATAGATTCTTTTCTCTTCCATATGCATAATTTGTAAACAGGGCTTTATTCTATCATTGAGCTATTTTTTTTCCTTAAGAGAAGAAAATAAATATGGCATCCATTGTTTTATCATTACAGATTCTAATTTAGATTTTATTTCTTTTTCAACAGCAGTAGGAAACATGTAACTATGATGATGCTTCAATTAGTCCATCTAGGAATTTCTAGGAAATCTGTGTATTTCCTTCCATTGCACTTTGTCTTTTCTTCTACATATATTACAAGAAAGTTCTTTGTCATTCTTCTACAAAAAAGAAAAAAAAAAAAGAGAATAACTATCCTGCAATTAAATATGGATGGGTATGTTAAAAAAAACAAAACCAAAATTGTTAGGTATGGACAAGAGTATGTTTTGAATCTCAGAGTTCTTAAGAAAAGCTGGCATTTCATTTTGGCTTTATAAGGCAGCATGTTTTGCTGAGCAAAACTATTCAGCAAAAGAGCTGTTTAGTCACATGGTCAGACATAATGCTGACACGTGTGATATCTGGCATTTTGGAGTGTAACAAAAAAAGACTTTTACACACAATTCTTTATGTCAGGGAATATCTACAAATATTATTCACTTCAAAATTGGGACCCAATCAAAAATCACATCAAGAAACTTAACTCCAGGGACTTAATGCAAATCTCCAAACCCAGACACAAAATTTAGCAAAAACCTGGTGCCTTTTAACCATTAGCAATAAAATAGTCCCTGCTACCCTAAACAAAATGATCTTGTGGATTTTTAAGGCTATGTTATGCTCCCAAAATCAATAGTTGAATAAAAGTAATTTCATGCCTAAGTGAGAATGAAAAGGGAATAAAAAGAGAAACCGAGCTTACAGGAACAGCTCTTTGCTATTACTAATTATGAATCATGTGACCTGGCCAAACTTGCATTACCAGTTCAGTCCACTCCCTTGTAAATCTGATTTGGCTTAACCATGAATTATTATGTGGATTTCATGCAACCACTTCCCTTTCTGAATCTTCCAGAGACAGTGTATTAAATTTCCTGAATGCCACTGAATACAAAATGCAATCCTACTCTTTAGTTTGTTTTGTATAGTCATTGTTCTAAAATAAGAAGCAGTAGAAGTTTCAAGCATGGCCTTTTTCTATTTTTATATTCATTCAATAATCACTATTTTTCATAAACGTTACTGTCTCAACATTTGCATATAATTTCTTTCTTTTTTAAAAATAAAAAAAACTGCTGACCTTTTGACTGAAAAAAATTGAAAGTATTTCTGAGTTTTTCTTTCAAACCATAGCCAATATTTATCTAAAGCCAAGGAATATGTTTTCAGAATATGAGTTCAATAATAAAATATATTTTAACAAAGCATTTTAAGTGTGACTTATTCAATTTTTAGTTACATGTTAGCATTTACTAGAAAAACATGAATTTGCAGTTTTTAATATATTTTGCATGTTTACAAATCTTTTATTTGCATTCTTTCTTATTCTTTCTTCTTTGCTTCTGTATATTACAGCAAAAGTTAAAAGCAGCATTACTAGTAATAATTCCATAATTGCGGTGACTGTGGTTGTATATTAGAGAGCAATTATATGTACTATATTTAATATGGGGGGGGGAGAGAAATAAAGATGACAGCTCTGACTGTGTGATTAAAGACCAATTCCTGTTTTGCATTGTGTGCATGACATAGTAAAAAATATTGGGGTTTCAGTTACACAGCCACAGCCACCATCTTGATTTTTTCCAACCTCCCTGCTAGCACCACTTATTTAAAATTATGTAGTATTTAGTTTACAATATAAATGTAGTTTAATTATATAAATTAAGCTTAGTTACCTCCATACTGAGCTTGTCTTTTTGTGACTATGGATACATCATAATTGTTTTATTGGTAGCCAATTGGAAGTTGTTTTTGTTATTTACTTCTTTGGGGATATATTTCACATTTTATTCTTGCTACAGTCCAGAGGTGGGTTCCTGCCGGTTTGGACTGGCTCTATAGAACCGGTAGCGGGAATTTCCCCTGCTCGCTGAACCGGCAGCGATGACCAGCTGGACACGCCCCCGAACCGGCTCTCCATTTTGTTTTTTGCACTGCGCATGCACGCGCGCACTGGGTTTTTAGCACTGCGCATGCACGCGCGCCCACGCGGCGCATGAGGAAGCGAACCGGCAGCTACAGTCCTTTTATTCTCTCATCCAAGTTATACTCAGGCCCAACCTTACATAGTTCCGTGTTCAGACATGGTATGTAAGTTGGTGCTGCATGCTGGAATACTGAACCAACGATAGGCAACTATTACCCTGTTGAGAATGGCATCCTTACAGGGATAATTATTTGTGAATTGCATGACAGGCCTTGCAAGGCAACCCCATTTTGCAGTTGGATCATTTATGGATTTAGACAAATATAGGCCTGCCTCTTTGATTTCCTCCTGTTCTGATTCTTAGTTATTCTAGACTAGGGTGAACTAATCTGGTAAATATGGACCATGTTAGCTGGAAATTCTGAGAGCAGAAGTTTGGAAAGTTGTACCAAGGTATAGTAGAATATTTGGAAGTAGTTTATGTGTCCTTAAACCATTTCTAGACAGCACACCATTGCAACTGACAGCTTTCAATAATTAATACAAACAAAAAACACAATTTTGCTCTAAAGATTATGTGGTCTACATCTTTTGATTAGTGGGAGAAGATGGGAGTTGAAGAGAGCAGCAGAACAAAGGAAGGAATGGATAGAAAAGGAACATGAGTAAAACCTAAGGATAAGGTTCATTTCATTTATCTGCAATTAATTATTAGGCAGTGTAATCTAATGGATAGAAAGGGAGAATCTGTATCACATTCCCCAAGTCCAAATAGGCTTCTGTCAGCTATAATTCACAACATGGCATAACAACTGGAGGAAAAATGAATGTACCTCCTGGGTGCATTCTGGACCTATCAGAACCTTTGAGCTCTCCATCATATTTTTTTCCTTCCCTACTTCTCTTATTAGCAGAAATTTCTGCTTTCATACAAAAGAAAAAAAGAAAGAAATTAAGAAAGAGAAAGAAAGAGAGAGAGAGAGAGAAAGAAGGAAAGAAAGAAAGAAAGAAAGAAAGAAAGAAAGAAAGAGTCCCCTTTTCTAGCTCCAAATCTTCTAAATATATAGAAAGGATTTTTCATAATAACTTTGGGCCTTTCAAATGCCCAAATCCCAAGGACCGTATATAATAAAATATTTTAAATAATAAACACAGAGAAACATTTCCTTGAATTGACTCAGCTCCCAATAACTGCATGGATTAGACATGTCCAGATAGTTTTCTTAACAACAGCAGGGAACTTTTTGCCTTTGCCTTTTTTTTTTTACTTGGTAGCCTAGTCTATTGCTCTGGAACCTCTATGGAATCTGTCTTCTAAATACAAACTCTGTCTAATCCTGCTTGGCTTTTGTTGAAAGTATTCATTGTAGCTCAATATTATTGTATTTGGGCTGCAGCTTGTAATAGGATGCTGAATACAAGTAGTCTTTGACTTGCAACCATTGATTTAGTAACCATTTTACAAACCATTTTGTAAAGACCATTTTGAAAAAGTGACTTATGACTATTTTTCACACTTATGACCATTGCAGCATCCCCATGGTCACGTGGTCAAACTTTGGATACATGGCAATTGGCATATGACGATTGCGGCGTCCCAGGGTCATGTGATCACCTTTTGCGACCTTGTGACAAGCAGTCAATGGGAAAGTTTCACTTTCACTTAAAAACATGTTAGTAACTTAACAAGTGCAGTGATTCACTTAACAACTGTGGCAAGAAAGTTTATAAAATGGGGCAAAATTCATTTAACAATGGTCTTGCTTGGCAACTGCAATTTTGGGCTCAATTGTGGTCATACTTTGAGGTCTCATTTTCAGAATCTCTCCAGATTCTGACATCTTGTGGGACCTAGGAAGTTGGTCTTCTATGCCACAGCATTTTCCCTATGGAACAACATACATGTGAAGAACCAGGTGCCCTCAATCCTCTTGGAAATTCATAAGACATAAAGTGCTGGCTGTTCCTCCAGATTTTGTATTGGGAAGTTAAGCATACCCTGTTAGCTTATTTGTTTAGTTCTGGTCTTTGGATTAGAAATGGAATGATGTTTAGACCTTGCACATATGTTATATTACTCATTTTTGGATGTTATTTTTATATTGTGTTGCTGGTTTTGGTTTTAACCTTTTGTTCACTGCCCAGAGTTACTGCTGTGACATGGGTGGCTATATAAATGTTTTAAATAAATAAATAAACAAAAGCAGAAGAATGGAATACCAAAGCCATCTTTTTTTTTTATTGATTATGATAGCTTTGACATTGAGGTATACAGGAGAAAACAAGCCAGAATGCCACTTTTACCTGCATCAACCTTAATGTCGATCTTTCCAGGAAATTCTAACCAGAAAGTCTGCTCTGATCAGGGGAAAAAAAAAAGTTAATGAACAGTTTTAAGCAGGGGGAGGAAAAAGAATAGAGAAATTTGCTCATAAAAGCATTCACTTGAAAACTGAGGATGTGTATGTAAATATTAGTAATCTTATGAAAGAACAAAGCATGCCATAAAACGGGCTTTAAATTAGGGCCACACAGCTTTCTACAGCTGGCTTGCTGCTAGTTGAAAATTAGGTAGAACTGTGGTTGGTTTAATGACAAGGCAACAAATACATCTAGGGCTGATGGCAAAGGAGACTGAAAGCCAAAGATAGAGAAGCTTTGCTTGATTATAGTGATTACATCATGCTCATTAGAATTTAAACTAACTAAACCCAAACACAGACATCATATCTTTATTTGATAGCTGTAGTCTAGTAAATAGTGGGAAAGGATGTTGTGTATGGATTAGACTTGATGAAATAAAACCAGACATTCATTTTGAACCTGTCTGGCATTTGAAAATCAAACCTTCAGAACGAGGCAGTAAAGTTAACTTGTAAAGACAGAAGTCTTTGATTGGGAAGCATCTGCACAGTGTTTTTTCGCCTGCCTTGTTTTAGGAGAAAACCACCTCAGCAACTGGATATGAGACTTACATGCACATTTTGGGGAGCTACATAAGATGTCTGTGGGAACAGAAGGTGATCAACAATGTTCTCCTTTTTGCTTCATGGCAAGAATATATTCCTTACTCTTTGATGACTCACAGTTGATTACTAAAAATGTCCTTTTTGCTGCCTGAACCAATAGTGATAAGGCCAAAAAAAACCCCACAACCCTCAGTGAGCCTGATTTCATGTTCAGTTACTTGCAATACACTGTTACTTTTATTTATTTTATATTCCCTTTTAATTACAAAACCTTATAATGTAACATTATATATTCTAATAGGTTGGATATATTTGATTTTGCCTCTAATGTATTTACTAGAAATCTCTCTTAAGAGCTAATAGAATCAACTAGACTTAGGAAAGTTATCAACTTTTATATTTGTTCATAACAATATCATAAGCCCAAGTTGCAGTATGAATAACATCAAGTGCCAGAGTATTATATTGGTGAGAATCTTGGACTGGAGTATTGGTAAAACTGGCAAATCTCTTTTTGAAAAATTTAAAGGAATGGTGCTCTCATTAGCCCTTTTCTCTTTACCATTGCTTACTCTTTTTGTGAGCTACTATTATCTTAAACAAATACCAGAAAATGTGTATATGATTAGCACCTTGTGCTGGTTAGCATAAATACTTATCCACAGTGTAAAGAAAATATCAACACAAGGAATACTTTTATTGAATTCAAGATTGCAACATGCTCTTTTCAGCATGATACGAATCCATCCAATTTAAAAGATTGATTTTAAATACATTTTAATCCTAATATTTATTGTTTTAATGTTTTATATTGTTTTTATTGATTGGAAGCTATCTAGAGTTGGGATATGTGTAGCATAAGTTTAATAAATAAATGCATTTCTTTTATAGTTCTGGAAAATTAATCCTATGACCCTGGATGTTGATACAAAAGAGAGAGGGCGGTATTATTAGAATAGTTTCTATTACTTAATAGCAGAAATATCTACAGTGAAATATACTATCTCTTTGGTTCAAGTTTAGCATTGATATGCTCTAAAAATATTATTAACATAATCAGAGCAAAAAGAAAAATATCCATTGTATTTGCATTACATAAATAGTAGAATATATCTAGCAGCTAGCAGCATTTAGACCAGTCTAAATCTGGTCTGCTCAAGAAATCTAATTATAAAGTGGACAATTCTATAAAAAATTATAAACATCTTTTCTATTTTATTATTACAGAATGCTTCAACTCCCTGAGCTTGTGTTTTTGTTTTAATTATGAACATAAATGTTTAATTTTCTAGAACAAGCATATTTTTTTAAATTCAAGATGACAAACTTGGTGTCAGGGTATGTAGATTTAATAGCTGTAAGCTGATGAGAGGTTGTAAGTGGAGGCAACCGGAAGCTGATGCAATGGGAATGAGGCACCAGGGTTACTGCCACTTTAAGAAGTTGGGTAAGAAACTGCCTATATAAGGGAAGCCATTAGAGCGTGTTTCCCTTCTCCTCATGTTTTCTCTCGTTGTGTATTCTCATTGCTCTCCGTGTATCAGTAGCTTTATGATAAGGTATTTAACCACGTATAAGTTTGTATATATTTAGCTGTATATAAACCACTATTAATTATCTAAAGGCTCTGTGTGCTGTGTGCTGTGTTTTTGCTCCTGGGTTTATCTTATAATACTAGTCACGCGGCAAAACTCTGACACTTGGGTATCATTTTACTGTGCAATGATAATACTGTATTTGACAATTTTTAATTATTTCATTTACCTTTTGAAACTAATCAATGTATTTTTTTGTAAAGGCACTGTAATATTTATTTATATANATTAATTATCTAAAGGCTCTGTGTGCTGTGTGCTGTGTTTTTGCTCCTGGGTTTATCTTATAATACTAGTCACGCGGCAAAACTCTGACACTTGGGTATCATTTTACTGTGCAATGATAATACTGTATTTGACAATTTTTAATTATTTCATTTACCTTTTGAAACTAATCAATGTATTTTTTTGTAAAGGCACTGTAATA
>QLTV01003404.1:507747-560271 GCA_003457575.1 Thermophis baileyi
TATCTATCTATCTATCTATCTATCTATCTATCTATCTATCATCTATCTATCTATCTATCTATCTATCTATCTATCTATCTATCTATCTATCTATCTATCTATCTATCTATCTATCTATCTATCTAATTGCTACTCATGTATGTATATATGTATTTATGTATGTCAAAATTCTAGCAAAATGTAACAAAGATGCTAACATAATGTTTAAATTATATTGTGAGCTAAGTCGTAGAAAGTATTCAGTATAGTGGACTTGTGTTTATAGAGGTGGGACAGCCATCTCACAACATAAGCAGGAACAAATAGATCCTTCGAACAAATATATTGCAACCATTTTCATAAGAGACACATATTTCAGAAAAGATTGTCTTGGCCCTACACAAACAATATATCCACAATAACCTAACAATTTGGAGTTTAGTTTGCAGACATAGATTACACCAATCTTGCAAGCTAAGGTTTAAATTGATAACAGGTCACTAACAATCCGAGTAGAGAGTGAATAATTAATATGGGTAATGATAATTAACTCTAGAAGTTTCTTCTATTTGGATGCAGTTGGGATTGCTACTCATTTATTTTAATCCATGTTTTCTGCTAAAACATCAGTCATACATCCTGCTTCTTCCCATTGTGAATACAATTTATGAACTCAGATGTGAAGAATCCTGCCTCCTCTTTCATAAATATTACAATAGCATGATCTTCTTTACTAGGGAAGTGGAATGGCAGTGACTTATTTATTTAATGAAAGGTGTATGATACATTCTGTATTTTTTATTAAAATCTCAACTATATCATTATAACTACTATGACTTTAGTGGAAGCTAAGTAACATTGCATAGGTTGAAACCTAAAAGTTGCAAGTCATTTTTGCTGCTGGCAGAATATATTCTGAGAGTTCTTAAGCCTCCACGTTCCCAGTAAAAATCAGTTAAGAGCAGACGAATCATCTAGGTGTTTCAGTAATTTTACAGTGTTTTTAAAGAAAACATGTTAGGGCTTAAGTGGTAAAATGTTGCAATGACTGAGACAGGAATACTTATGTGTTGCCATAACACAAAGCATCGATGATATCTTTATTCCACTAAATGGGCCAGGAATTTGTTAGAAATACAGGAAACAACATAAAAGAGCACCTTTTCTTTTAAAAATATCCCCAAACATTCAGATTATGTGATTTAAAAAAAGTTTTAAAAAATGTCATTTTTTTATCAAAGCTCAATGCTTTTAACAGGGAGTTCTAAATGGGGCAAACATTAAAGTCAAATTGAAATTAAATTACAAGAAGATTTTCAACTTGTCAAAAATAATTGCATTAATCTGGCAATGCTGCATGTTTCAAACAAAGTAACCATTGTAAAATTTCTCGATTTGGATTGGGGGAGATTAAAACAGTTGTGTGGGGTAGATGTAGTAAAGAAAAAAAGACTCATTTTTGTTTGTTGAACTGCTGAGGCCAAAATCCATGAAGAAAGAAAGAGAGAGAGAGAGAGAGAGAGAGAAAGAGAAAGAAAGAGAAAGAAAGGGAGGGAGAGAGAGAGAGAGAGAGAAAGAAAGAGGGAGGGAGAAAGAAAGAAAGAAAGAAGAAAGAAAGAAAGAAAAAAGAAAGAAAGAAAGAGAGGGAGGGATGGAGGAAGTGAGAAAGAAAGAAAGAAAGAAAGAAAGAAAAAGAAAGAAAGAAAGAAAGAAAGAAAGAAAGAGAGAAAGAAAGAAACAATCTATTACTTGATAAGGTAGAAACATATTTTAGACAGCATCATTCAGGATTGGATGGATTTGTAAGTGGCTGATCAACCACACCCAACATATAGTCATCAATAGAACTACATCCACATGAAGGGAAGCATGCAGTGTATATCCCAAGGTTTTGTCTTATGCCCAGTACTGTTCAATATCTTGATAGACAATTAGATGAGGAGACAGAAAGGGAATCCATCAAATTTGCAGACAACAACAAGCTGGGGAATAACACAGATAGGATCAAGACAGGGGTGACATTCAAATTTTCTCCCTACCGGTTCTGTGGGCGTGGCTTAGTGGGTGTGGCCAGGCCAGGCCATGCCCACCAAGCCATGCCCGCAGAACCGACAGAAAAGTTCGGCCAAGTCTTCTAGCGTTCAACGCTGCTTCTCGCCTCCTTCTCATGTTTGCTCTGTGTGTATGAGCCCGAGAAGGAGGAGAGAAGGAGTGAGTGGGAGGGATAGGGCAGGGCGGGGCCAGTCAGTGGTGCAATTTACCGGTTCTCCGAACTGTGCATAATCGCCACCACCGGTTCTATAGAACCTGTTCGAACCTGCTGAATTTCACCCCTGGATCAAGATCCAGAACAATCTCTACACTATCTAACAAAAGGAAATTCAATGATGATAAAAGTAAACTTTTACACATAGGCAAGAAAAAACAAAAGAATAGTTATAGTATAGGTGGTACCTTACTCAATTGTAGTAACTGTGAGAGGGATCTTGTAGTCCTAGTGGACAATCACTTAAATATGAGCCAGCAGTGTGCTGCAGCTGCCAAAAAATCCAACACAGTCCTAGGTTGCATTAACAGAGGGATAGAATCAAGATCATGTAAAGTGTTAGTATCACTTTGTAATGTGTTAGTAAGACCACACTTGCAATATTGCATCCAGTTTTGGTTGCCACAATATAAAATAGATGTTGAGATTCTAGAAAGAGTGAAGGGAAGAGCAACAAAGATGATAAGGGGACTGGAGACATGTTAAGAACGGTTACAGGAATTGGGTATGACTAATGAAAAGAAGGACTAGGGGTGAAGGATACTAATGTTCCAATATTTGAGGCTGCCACAAAGAAGGGCTCAACCTATTCTCCAAAGCACTTGAAGGCAGAACAAGAAGCAATGGATTGAAACTAATCAAGGAGAGAATAAACCAGAAATAAGTAGAAATTTCTTGACAGCTAGAACAATTAATCAGTGGAACAGTTTGCCTTCAGAAGTAGATACTTCATCACTGGAGGATTTTAAGAAGAGATTGGACAGCCATTTGCCTGAAATGGTACAGGACAGTAGTGGGTTCTAAAATACGCAGAAGCGTCCCGGGTGGGTGGGCGGAGCCTCCTGACGATGACGCTACTGGTTCTAAGAACCAGGCCAAACCGGGAGCAACCCACTGCTGGTACAGGATCTCCTGCATGAACAGAGGTTGGACAGAAAAGACCTCCAAGGTTTCTTTCAACTTTGTTTTCTGTTATTCAGCCATGTCTCCTTAGAAGCAGTAAAATCCTGTTTTATCAACACTGTTGGAAAAGAGCTAGTTCAACTGACTTATAATATACTGACTGCATAGAAATGAAGATGGTGCTGTTTTCTTGTTTGCTATAGACAAAATAAATATCATAACCTGGCCCTGTGGGCAATGAATTATTTTTTCTTTGTACATCACACAACACACACATCCTCATTTTTATCTTATATTTATTAGAAACGTCTTTTAAGCTTGATTTTGAGAATTGTTTTCTGTGTTTACATAGGTAAATATACATATTGGTCTATTAACCTTACTTTTGGTATTTCTATTTCTAAGTATATTGCATATGTCGTTTTCATTTTGATATTCAATATACAATACTTAGTGAAATATTGGATTATTTCTGAATTTATAGATCTTTATAAAACTAATAGTGGTAATCATTTTTACTACAGTATTAAGCTTTGTAGGTATTTTCAGATGAAACTCAAAATGTCATTATAGAAGATTTCTGAATATTCTTTAAACCCAGATAGATAAACAAATCCAAGCATACGCTCTATAATTAGTTGCATATTTAAATTATTAATAACTGAGTTTTCTGGATGGATTATACTGAAACAATTTACTTATATGTTTATACATTTAGTTACTCAGCCATTTAGGTTTCTATGCTACTCCAGTTTGAAGATTAAAAGTGACTTACAATATCTGCTCTAAAAAGTAAAATTAAAGCAATACAAAGAACAAAATGAAACAATTGATCACACTACCACCCCGTCAATCAACAACATTCAAACCTTATTGTAAAAATAAATTTTCTGTCCCATTCCAGAAAGTCTTCTGAAAGACTTTCTATACCATTCTACAAGAGTCTAGCAGGATAGAACTAACTAACTTTAGAAGAAAAGATCTATTAAGTTAAGGTAGAACTTCATGGAGAAGTATCATACATCAGATTCCTGATGGCCACGTTATTTCAGAGGTGGGACTTTTAATGTGCTTTCCTGATGTCACTGGCAGGCAAATTTCACCTGAAGTATTCGGTTTTGGAGATATCCAGTTTTTATGCCATATAAGGTTTTGAAAGTTAAGTTAATTCTACAAATTTGAATTGTGCCCAGAACAATTCAACAGTCCATAACTACTATTACTGCTTCCAAATGGTCTTCAGGGACAGCTCTATCTAGAGCAGGGGTGTCAAACTCAATTTCATTGAGGGCCGCATCAGGGTTGGGTTTGACCTCAGGGGGCCAGGGTGGACATGGCCAGCTTGATGTCACTCGTGTCAGGGGCACCTGTGGCAGCCCGAGTGCTCTGCCAGCGAAAACAGGCTCTGTTTATGGCTGGGACCGCCTCCTGCAACCTTCTGTCAGCAAAAACAGAGCTCCATTTTTGCTGGCAGAGGGTTGCAGGAAGCCGTCCCAGCCAAAAATGGACATTGGGAGCCCGCTTTCACTGGCAGAGGCACCGCGTGCCGGTCCTTCACTGTTTCCAGGGTGGTCCCGCTGGCCATATCTAAGCACCCCATGGGCTGGATTCAGCCCGCTAGCCTTGAGTTTGACACCCCTGATCTAGAGTGAGTTGCGAGTGAGTTGTACCTCAGGAGGAGACAATGGCATAAGTGATCATCACCAAGGCCTTTTGTTCTAGAAATAGTGCATTCACAGTTCACCATGAATCTGGAAAGACCTGTAGACTGCAGACCATATCCAACTGAGGAAGTACAATTCTGTCAGAGCAAGAGATAGAACCTCTCTAGAATAGATCAGGTGTTGTGGCCCGCCAGCGACCCGTGCAGCTGGTTGCGGACTCCGACAGCGAAGAGGCTGTTGTGGTGATGCGCCAGCGGCCTGTGCAGCTGGTACCTGAGTCTGACAGAGAGGAGATTGGTGGGAACTTGGTGCCAGAGTCGGAGAGTCAGCCAGGGCCTTCAGTACCTCCAGAAGCTCCCATCAGTGACGAGGAAGAAGAGGAGGAGCCTATTCTTAATGCACGGGCACGCAGAGCTGTCAAGAGGCAGAAGTGGCTACTCAGGAGGAGGTCTCCTCAGGAGTAGGGCTTGGGGCTAATTGGCCACGTCCTTAGCCTATTTAAGTAATGACCATGCTCAATCACATTGCAGGAAACAATTCCGTTCAATCCACGTATTGTCTTGGTCTTTGAAATTCTTGTTCAGCTCTTGATTCCAAATGGCATTACTTCTCCTGCTAATGACTTCTGGGCTTTCTACCAACCTCCGTAAGTTCGAGTGACTAATATCAGATAGCCTAATTCGTTGGACCTTCTTGCTTCTTTGTGCTTGGACTCTGGCCAACTGTTAAGATGTTAATTAACAGCTGGTGCACTGAAAGGATTTATTTATGATTTCATGGACTTTAACAGACACGACTGCTAAGAGAGTATTAGTAGTTTAACTAGTATTAAACAAGATTTGTTTGTACATTGCTTGTGTTGTTTTTCTCAGTTCGGCAGCTGGGACAGAACATCAGGTTTCAAATCCACAGCTCCTCCATCTTGCTAGATTCTGCCTAAACCCATTTCTCCCCATCCAGGTTCTAACCCTCTCCAAGCACCAAGATTCTATCATATTTCAGGGACTGCAATATATAATAGAATCATCAGCATACTGATACCTAACCGAAAGGTAGCAAAGTATCTTCATCAGTAGCTTCATGTAGATATTAAACATTAAGGGGAAGTCCAAGCCCTGTGAAGCACCTGAGGGTTGACACCCCACCCCAAAACCATCGGCTTGAATTGACAATTCAAAAAGGAGAACCACTATGACACTATGACTTCTCCAATCTCACAGCTGGTCCACAAAGATACCGAGATAGTTGGTAGTGAATGCAGCTAAGACGTCCAGTAGGATCAGAAGAATAGTATTTCTCATGCCCCAGTCCCATGAAAACAACCAATACAATTTCAGTTCCACATCTAGGCTTAAGCTCTGACTGAAAACAGTTCAGATAATTTTGCAAATTTAGCTTCACCATCTTCTCAATTACCTTCCCTAAAGGGAAAGGTTGGAAACAGAAGAAAAATTATTCAGATTATTCAATATAATATTGTCTATTCTGAATCTTCTTTATTCATAATTAGGTACAACAGGACTTATGAAAAGATACTTGGTTTAAAAAGTAGCATCTTCCCATAATGAAATTATGGAAAACCCACTTCCTAGATTCCTTGAATGCTATGGCCAGTCCAAATTGTCAATAACATGACTAGACGGACAAATATTTTTATATGGTTATAATGCAATTTTTTATTCTCATAAAGGGATAAGTATCACAACTAATGCATATTCTTATTGCATGTCTGTCTTGAATTTGGTCCTATCTCCAAATTTTGAGATGGAGTTGAATAATTAGGAATAGACCTTTATTTTCTTCGGGTACTGTGGATGGGTCTTTACCTGGCTGTGTTTGGATTCTGGGTCTCAAGAAACTCTGATCTTGAACTGTTTTATTATAATAATAGTGCATAATAGTAACAGGAGGACATTGAATTTAAGTGACTGATTGAACTACCACCTAAACAAATTGATACTTGGGCTTAAATTTCAAATTTTCAGCGAAATCACAGAATCTTGAATGACTAAGATGTTGATTCTGAGAAATTATGGACAGTCTTAGTTTTAACATTTGCTGTACATGATTATGTCATTTTGAGACATTGTTTCTCCAAGTACATTAGATAACTGATAAAATTTATCAATCTATCATCAGATGATTTATGTAGTTTGGCAGTACTTCCATCTGATTTCTGCTGCACAGTTAAGACAAATTCTGGTTTCTAACCATTAATGAACTGATTTAGTATATACTATGAATTAGTTTTTCATTTGCCAGTTAAAATGCTTCTAAATTTAATACAATTACTTGAACTCTGATCAAAATATTTTCTCATCAAATAGTTCAGGAAATCCTTGTTAAAGCAAAACAGAATTTGTAAGTTGTTAGATTCACGCGTAAATGAAGAGGCGAGACGTAGGAACTGTCAAGCACCTTTATTTCTCCTAAGCTGAGTGCAATACCAAGTGCTGTAGGGAAGCCACTTTTAAGGACTTCCCTGTAGCTGGCCGGCCACTGACAGCAGTTTATTTGTCCCGCCGCTTGATTAGCCAATCAGCGGTGGTTATGCAAATCTGTACTCCGTACGGTAGTACGTAACACCCCTCCTCTCTTAGCTTGTGAATTGTCCAATCGGGAGCCAACGCAGGTCACGTAGTCACGCAAGTACACAGGGCGCTTGACAGTCCTACTGGGCCTGCGTGAGTCAATTCCTCAGGAGTCTTCACCTTAGCGGACATGCCTGTTGCTGATCCTCCGTCTGCTTGTGGAATAATCTGGAACCGGCTGCCAGGCGTGCCGGCTGAATCTCCGACGTCTTCTCTCTCCGGTCCCGGGTGACCTCGCTGGACTCCGGCGCCTACCGATATGTGCTCGCGTTTGTCCTCCGGGTTTGAGAATAGGTCCCTCTGGTTCCTTATAGGTAGGGCTCGGCCTTAATCTCGCTCGCTTTGGCTGTCTGTATTGTAATGTCCTCGGGGCAGAGGCTCGCGTTGTTCTGGCCTTCCCGCCGTGGTTTCTTGCTGTTGGGCTGCCTCTGGTTGACATAGCCAGGACTCTCCCAGTCTATTTTGTAACTGGTCGATGTGTCTCCATCACATTCGGCCGTCGTCCAGCTTGACTTGGTAGGACTTGGGGCCGGTGATGGCTATCACAGTGGCCTTCACCCATTTGGGGTCCCCCGCAAAGTTCTGTGCGAATACTAGTTCACCCATGGCTAGTGTTTTGTTGGGTTTGCTAGACCTCAGGGGTGTCTCCGGGTGATAATTGGGGTTTAGCCTGTCCAGTGGGGACCTTAATTTCCATCCCATCAGCATTTCGGCAGGGCTTCGGTTAGTGGCCGCACATGGTGTGATGTGTTGGGCCAGTAGCAACTGGTCGATCTGTTCCTGCCAGTCCCCTGAGCCCATCTTAGTTAATGTCTCTTTAGTTATTCTCACCATTCTCTCCACCTGGCCGTTGCTAGCCGGACTGAATGGTGAGAAGAGTACATGCCTTATTCCAAGGTCTGCCAGGAATGACTCCATGCGCTTGGCTGTCAGCTGGGGTCCATTGTCTGACATGATGACATCGGACAGACCATGTGTTGTGAATAATCTACTCAGGGCTCGTATGGTGGCTTCTGTGGTCGCTGTGTGCATGTTCACGACCTCCAGCCACTTGGAATAGGCATCTACAATAATTAAGAATGTTTGCCCTGCCATAGGTCCCACAAAGTCGATGTGAATCCTTGACCATGGGGCTTTGGGTATCTCCCATTCCAATGGGGTGGTGCATGGTGGAGCTGGTCTGGATTCTTGGCATGGCAGGCAGGTTGCCACCCATTCAGTAATGTCCTGATCCAGTCTCAGCCACCACAGGTAGCTCCTTGCCAACGCCTTCATGCGAACTATCGCTGGGTGACCTATGTACAGAGTTCCCATCACCCTTTTCCGAAGGCTCTGGGGTATTACAACTCGCTCCCCCCCACAGTAAACACCCCTTCAGTACTGACAGTTCCATTTGTTTATTTTTAAATGATTTAAATTCTTCCCCTTCTTCTTCCTGTGGCCATCCCCTCAACACCCAGTTCATGACTTTAGACAAAACTTTGTCCCTTGCCGTGTGTTCCGCGATGTCTCTAGATGTGATGGGGCTGGTTCGTTCAATGTCAACCAGCAATATTTCGGCCACAGGTGCGGGGTCTTCTATGAGGTCGGGTGTTGGGCAGCGGCTGAGGGTGTCTGCATGTCTGATGCTCTTCCCTGGTCGGTGGGTCAGCTTGTAGCTGTATCCAGACAGGAAGATGGACCAGCGAATCAGTCTGGGCAACGTACTGTGGCGTTTGTTGATTGCCTTTAAGTAGCCCCAGTAGAGGTTTATGGTCCGTCACCAGTTCGAATTTTCGGCCGTAAAGGTATTCATGGAACCGCTTGATGCCAGCCACTGCAGCAAGCGCTTCTTTGTCTAGCTGGCTGTAGTTCCGCTCAGCTGGTGAAAGTGTCTTAGAGTAATAGGTGATGGGGGCTTCCGAGCCATTGGGAAGTTGATGGCTGAGGACGGCCCCCACTCCAAAAGGTGATGCGTCGCAAGTTAGTAGTAGGGGGAGGGTCTCACTGTATTGCATGAGGACACTGTTGGATGAGAGTAAGTCCTTTATGGCAGCAAAAGTGTTAGCCTCTCTTTGTCCCCATGTCCACATGGCCGTCTTCCCCAGGAGCCTATGGAGAGGTTCAGCAACTGTCACCTTCTGTTTTAAAAAGATGGCATAAAAGTTGAGTAAGCCCAGGAATGCTTGTAACTCTGCCTTGTTAGTGGGGGTCGGTGCCTCTTTGATGGCTCTTATTTTAGCGTCTGTGGGGCAAATGCTGGACCTGTCGATGGAATTCTACCTTGGTGACCCCAATTTTACATTTGTCGCATTTGACTTTGAGTCCCCTTTCCTGGAATCACCCTAGTACCTCGCGTAGCCTGGTTAGCAGTTGTTCTTCTGATTCTCTGGAGATGAGGACGTCATCAGTTTATTTCTCCCACCGCTTGATTAGCCAATCAGCAGCGGTTATGCAAATCTGTACTCCGTACGGCAGTACGTAACATAAGTGAAAACAGAAAAACCCAAGGCAATTCTCAGACTATAAGCCATTTAATCTTTCATTGCATTAGTTAATTTTACAATTCTGAAATTGCATAAAACAGGTAACTTTGTGAATCCCAGATTTTTATTCTGAGAAAATGTATAATTTTTGTGTCATTTTAAAAAACCATCCATAATTTTAATGAGAGATCTTCCCATAGTTATAGAGAAGCTTCAAGATCATTACTCATTCTTCACAATTAAGAAAATTATTCAGCACAGATTTTTTAAAACAGGATCCATTCCTAACAATTTACAATTTATAGCTGTAGCTTGCATAGTAGCTCAGGAACTCACATATGGCTTATGTCAGTGGCAGAAACCATGTTATTTTCTAAATTACATTGATTTGTAATGTGGTATTGAAAGATCTTAAGCAGAATCATTGGCAATAAATTACCAAATCTAGTCCTTGACATTCTTATCTAGACTTCAGATTCATCAAAATGAGCCTGAGAGTCAAGTCTTCTATGTACACAATGCTACCAGTCAAAGAATAAGAATGAAGATTGTTCAATTTCCTCTCTCTTTGGAGTCAGGCCAGACTGACATTTTCCCTTCTGTTGATCTTGGCAAGAAAGAAAAGGGAGGGGGAGATTTTACTGGCCTGTTGCTGATTTTTTTTTACAAAAATTGTTTTTATGAAAAATGTTGAAACATGGGCTTGTTGTCAAAATTGTTGCATTATTAAGACTGGGTGGAGTGAATGAAAAAACTGGCAGCTGTCCAGAAAGCTATTATGGTACTGATAACGGTGAATCGTATTCAGCCATTACAGTGGAGCAGGGCTTATTGCAATAAATTTTCCTGCAGTCTAATGACTGATGTGCACAGTTAATGAATCAGAACCAACTCAAAGGTTAATCTTCTGGGAGGTAACCAATTCTGTCCACCTGAAATTGGAATCTAAGTATGATATTTAATAGTTACATGATGATACACTTGAAGAACAAATGTTTATTGGTTGAAGATTTGTTAGGCCTTTAAGATGAAAATACTGAAAAAGAAACAATTCTAATAACAATAGTTGAATCAAATACAAAACCAGAAATAGAAAATAAGAGAAATGTGATCCACCAAATAAAATAAATTAGACATCAAATGAAAAAGTTAGTGATCCTTGAAAGAAGACCTTCATTATGTTAACTTTTCTCATTGTTAACTTTTTTGTATAAAATAAAATTCAATGTAATTACGGATTAAAAATGAGAAATGTTTTACTTTAAAACCAAAGAAGAAAATAGGTTAAGTCAAACTGAATATAATAACTACAGGGAATTTTTGAATGCCTTTTATCTTTGAATAAAAAATTATGATATTTCTGTCTAAAATTAACAGAATGCTGCCCTCTGTCTTCATAAATGATTAGTGAATGAATATTAATTTTGATTGCAATTAATTATGGAGATCATTGATGACCTCATTTTTTTTACAAATGAAAGTTGCAATAACTGTTCACTTATGGTATTTAGATTTTAATGTTCATTTTAAAAATCATAATATAAGAAGATGAGACCAAAGTTTTATGTGGTCAATTATGTTACAGTGACAAACCAAATGTTTATAGAATACAAACATGAAGCGGTAGAGTTATGCTGGGTTGTGCTGTGTATTAGTACAGAAGGCATACTACTTTTTTAAAAAAAATAACTATATAACTATTGTGCTTTTGAATTTTTTATACTGATTTAATACTTTCCACTCTATCTAACCATTTATGCAAAACAAAGGAAGGGCTTCATCTGCAGGCTATTCAATGTGGACTCTATCTGCAACATAATATGAAGGGCATTTCATCTACGATGGTCCCTCTGAACTTCCAGGAAAGTTGTAGTCAGTCTCTTTGCTGGGACTGGTCTTCCTGGGCCTTTACATATGTAGATGTTAAATTGAATTATATATGAAGTTAAATAATAGTGTCAAAAGGCATATATATGCAGACACAACAAACATCTTTAAAACATCCTTTCTTATTATTCTGTTTTTAAAAGCTTTTGAGAAATCTTTAAATATTCTTATCTTATCAATTAAAGGTTGCTGGTTTGAAAGGCAGAAGAAACTTCTTCTTTCTCTTCCTCTTCTTTCACTGTTTCTGCAGTTATCTTAAATAGAAAAGTTTCAGGATATGATGGATTTAAAAGACACCATATAAGAACCAATTAAGTTTCAAGAATTAAGATAGTAGCATTTCTTAACTTTGGATTCATAAATTGCTGTTTGGATGTGAAACCTGTTGTACACACAATAAAGTTCCTACTGTTTATGAAACTTCAGAGAAATTGGTATATCCTTAGCATGGCCTTTGAACTCACTAGGACAGTAATGCCTGTGATAAATGAGTTTATTTATAACTTGCTTAGTTGATGTCTTTTCCCATTGAATCAGCAGGCTCTCTACATTTTAGGGATATAATTTCAAGGGCTGTTAAACCTCTCTGAGAGTTTTGTAGCCCTCCTATGGAGCTGAACTGTCCAACATTTGGCTTGTTATGATAGAACTACATATGAAAGCCATTCAGAAAACTGACAGCTTCAAGTGCTAGTTTTTATAACTCCAAGTGGCATTTAATCTGAAAAAATAACACTACCAGAATCAGCATATAATTGGCTTTCTACTTCCACTCTTTCCTGGTATTCCTATCCTGTAAAATAAGTCAGTGCATTGTGAAAGAAATGTCTTTAATATATCCTGTGAGGGGGAAGGTGGGCAATTTTTGCCTTGATACTAGAAAGGGAGGGGTCTGAGAAAGAAATATCAGGAAAAAAATGGTAAAGGTTATTTTTTTGTGTAATTATGCCATTATGTTAGAACGATGGTTTTTGTGCAGTTATGCCATTATGTTAGAGCTGTATTGATCAAACAGCAATGCTGACTTTTATGATTGGCACACTAGAGAATTTTAATAGTTGTTCTCTAAGAAATTGTAGTATCCACATAACACCACTATTTTAAAAACAAAAAGCTTCAAATGCATCATATGGAAAGAACCCAAGCAGAAAAGCTGTATTACATGTGTTCAGATGATGCCTAGAAGCTTATTAGTTAAGTATAACAGATCCTTTTATTAACAAAAATCTCCTCCCTACAGACATTAAATTGGACGTTGAATACCAAAAATCTCCTCCCAACAGACATTAAATTGGACGCTGAATACCATAGATCTTGCAGCACAACATAGCGATAATGGAAATGTAACATCCCATTGTTAATATTGAGGAATAGTCTACTGTGAAACACGTGGTAGCAGTCAGGTAATTAATCAAGGTGGTCTTGAAAAAAGCTAAGTAGTGTCAAATCTGGATACCATTTGAATGGCTGATTAACCAGGAAATCTCAGAGCTGAAAGCTAAACTAGAAAGTTTTTAAAATAAGCTAGAAAGCATTGGAAAACTATTTCCATATTGCTATCCATATTGCAAGAAAACTATGTGGGCATAGTCATGAAGCACCAGATGTCAAAAATGACTCAAGAATGTTTAATGTTTTAATTTTATCCAATATATTGACAGCAATATCTAGAAGAGATGGGCAGCACACAAATCTAATATGTAAATAAAAATAATATGCATTCAATTTGAAATAAGGTAATTCAGAGCCATGATGATGGAACATTAAAATGATGATGGAACATTAATCTCCAGATCGAGACCTTTTGTTAATGAATTATTTCAATCTTTCTATGTTAGAAACTGAAATTTATAAAATCAATGCCTTGTCGTCTCTATATCTGATTTCATTGTTCATCTATTAATGAAATGGAACATTTTTGAAACATGTTCACAGTAATGTTAAAGTTTCAGTACTAACAGTTCTGAAAGTCAATTTATATTTTAATAAGGAAATAATTTCATATATTTGAAATGTCTCTTAAGAGCCCATTACTTTACAATTGCTAAAACATATCACATCTCCAGAATATTAAATACATATGGTAAGAAATATGTGTGTATGTGATATAAATTTATTAGAACATACAGTATCAATATGTTATTTATTGGGTCTTATCTCACCCTCCTTCCAAGGACTCATGGCAGCTTTCAGAAGGGATCTCCCTTCATTTTACCTTCGCTACACTCAACCTGTGAGGTAGGTTGTCTTGAAAGAGAATGATTGCCCCAAATTCATCCAGATTTCCAAGGCTGAGTATTTGATTCCTAAACAGGGTGGTGGTGGTGAGGAAGGGAATGAGAGAGAGAGAGAGAAAGAGAGAGAGAGAGAGAGAGAGAGAGAGAGAAGGAAGGAAGGAGGGAGGGAGGGAGGGAGGGAGTAAGAAAATTATGATTATGATTATTATATTTTAATATACTCACATAAAGTACATAAAGTGTACTTTAAAGTGGTATAAAGTGGTATAAACAAAATGGATGGAAAATAAAGAGAGAATTTATAATTGACATAAAAATTAAAATTCATTACTTCATTGATTAAATAATTGAATATGTAAACTGGCCTCATTATATCATGTTAAGAAATAATTTAAAATTCCTACAAAACTCTAAACATTAATATTTATATAAACATCACCACTATTTATAATTATTTCTAAAATTAATGTACATGTTCTGGAAAAAAGAAAAGAAAAAAGAGTAGTTTTTTTAAAAAAAAATGTATTTATTTATTTTTATTTATTTTTCAAATTTTTGAACCACCCTACTTTTTCTGACAGACTGAGTTCTAAACTACCTCCTATTGTATATACCTTACTGGTGATTACATAATAAGAATTAATATTTATGTAAAATTTGTTTGAGTGACATTAGCATTGCTTCTCATTATTTTTACATGAAATATTTTCTCTTAAAAACTGTACTCTTCAGTATGTGCCTTGTTCTGTGTCCTGTAATGTAGAGGGAAGTTATTTTTGAATCTTTTCAAACTTATGTTTCGGCTGTATACTGTTAACTTTGCCATTTCTAGTATTTCCCTAGTTTGTTTTCATTATCTGATATTGTCAACAAAGTATTTCTTTTCAAATGTTTAGCTGAATTTGTCTGTGCAGCTGTCAGCATATATCTTAATAAACTGTGATACTTTTATTTATTTCTTCTGGAAATGTTCCTGATAGAAAAAAAATGGTTTTTCAATTCAAGATTTGCTTTTATTTTTTTATAAATAATGTATGATACTTTTTTTTTTAAAAAAAAACTCTTTTAAAAATATGATTCTCTCCCCCCCCCAGTACTTTTGAATTCTTTTTCATGACTACAATATTTGTTATAATGTTCCTTCTATATCGTATTTCAACATTTATTTTTATTACATTTACCTGTTTTTGCAATTATGGATGGAGCTGTGTATTATCTATAAAATATTCTGTACCAATTTTTTAAAATTATAATTTGGAATAAATTTGAATGTATTCTTCCATAAGACTTCCCATTGTTTTAATGTAATTGTTTCTTTAAAATTTTGTATCCATTTTATCATACAAAATTTTACTTGTCCTAAGCTGGAATTTGTTGAAGCTATTCTCCCATCTTAGGAGTCATAGCTCTAAGTGCTCCTACCACCCCTGGGACCACTTCGGCCTTTACCTTCCATATCCAGTTCCTCCTTCAGGCTCCAGTTTTTCATACTCTTCCTTTCTGATTTTGCTGTCACTTGGCAACACTACATCTATCACCATCACTGCTTGTAGTCCTTGTCTACTAGAATTATATTTACCATTTATATCTGGTTGATTGACCAGTACCTGCCTGTCTGTCTAGATCTGAAGTCCCACAGGATCTTAGCTTTCTTATTCTGCATGACCTTTAGTGGGATCTTCCATCTGGATTTAGGAGCTTCTAACCATATTCTATGTAGATGTTCCTATATATAATGCAAGCTACTTGGTTGTGCCATTCAGTGTATGCTGTTTCTGTCTGCATCTTACACCCTGCCACTATGTGTTGAACTGTCTCTGAACTGTCACTCTCTGTATAGTCTGCAGTTTGGGTTCTGTCTAGTGTAGTAGACCCACTTCTATGGAATTGCTGCTTAGTGTCTGTTTTTGTGCCGCTATGATCAGTGCCTCAGTACGGTCTTGTAGTCCAGCCCATTCCAGTCACTGATAGGATTTCCCAATGTCTGCCATCTTAGCTATCTGTTAATGATTCATCCCAATACAGAGTCTTTATCCTGTCCCAATCTACACACACACATAGCACAAGTGAAATCAGCATGCTTATTTCACACAATCATTAGTCATTCCCCAGATCCCAACTCTTTGTGAACAGTCTTTTTAAAGTCAGTTCTAAATGATCTGCATATAACAAAGGCAATGGGGGAAGTCAGGGTGCAAGTCTTTTTTGCACCTAAGGCACATGAACAGCACCAGCAGAACAGCAGCTCCACGATGCTCAGAGTTCCAGGTGCAGCCAAGTCAGATGCAGGTTCAATGGGCTCAAGGTGCAATGGGGAAACAAAACTCAAGCAAGTTCAAGACACAATTAACATTACTTGGCATCAATGGGTTCAAGGCACAAGGACAGTAACATAATCTCAATGGCTTCAAGAAAATGGATCGAGAATATTCACAGATGGATGGATTATGAACAGTTGTCTCTGACATCCCCCATATAAAAACACTGAAGTAAATAAGTGCCAATTGGTGCACCTTGTTAAGACTCAGGCTGCCTCTTCGCAAGTAGCCTTGCTGACCTCTGTTGTTCCTCTCAGCTTTGTGTGACCATGGATCAGGTGGGGTGGCAACTTGACTTTTTCTCCACCAGTGAGCTACAGGTGTGGCTCTTCTTCAGCCCAAGCAGCCAGCTGGTCATCATGCTAACTGGCTGCAGCTATGCCTCTCCTCCTGCCTGCACAGCCAGCTGTTCATCCAGCTGCTCTCTCCCAGATTCCTCCAACATTCCTGCCTCACCTAGACCATCCAAAACTATCACAGAGTCTTCCACATCCTCCTGTTGGTCTCTACAGGCCCTCTAAGATGTCCCCAGAGGCAATTCTTCCTCCTTGTTTGAGCCGGTGCCCAAGGAAGCCATCACAATCTTGACTTACCATGGTACTTATTCTGCTTGCTCTTCCTACCACTGCTGCTGCCTCGGGCATTCTCTCAGCAACTCATCTTTGGGTGCCATCTTGCTGATATATTCCTGGGTACTCTAGATTTCATTCATGACAGTGACTTTGACACTTACTAGTTCCCAATCATCCTCTTTGCATCTGGTGCACAGTTTCTGGTTGTTGGACTTGGGATGGAAACCAAATACATTGTGAGAAGCTTCTGGGTCTTCACATTGACAGATTCCATGTACTTATTTATTTATTTTATTTATTTTATAAAATTTATATGCCGCCCAACTCCCGAAGGACTCTGGGCAGCTTACATCATAAAAAATAAAACATATAAAAGCAATTAAAAAAAACATCTATATTTAAAATAAAACACTCACACAACCATGCATGGGCCGATCAGGGCAACTATTGGCCCCAGGCCTGCCGGAAAAGCCAGGTCTTAACGGCTTTACGGAAGGCCAGTAAGGTGGGGGTAGTACGGATCTCGGGGGGAAGTTGGTTCCACAGATCCACAGAGGCTACAGAGAAGGCCCTCCCCCGCGGTCCCGCCAGCCGGCACTGTCTGGCCGACGGGACCTGAAGAAGGCCAACCCTGTGCGACCTCACTGGTCGATGGGAGGAATGTGGCATAAGGCAGTCACGCATATAAACTGGTCCTGAGCCATGTAGGGCTTTAAAGGTAACAACCAACACCTTGAATTGTGACCGGAGCGCAATCGGCAACCAGTGCAGCTCGCGAAGGATGGCACTTGTGTGGGTGTACCTTGGCACACCCACGACTGCTCGCGCAGCAGCAACTGGACTTTCTGGCTTCTTGGATGATAAGCAAAACCTCTTCAAGGAAAAACCAGAAAGTCCAGTTGCCCTTGAAAAAGCACCTTTAGGACAACCATGTCCTGACTGAGAATCTCCATAGACATCTGCCATGTAGTTCTTTAGCCAACTCACCATACTGGCAAGATATCTGATGACTGGCGGGGCATACATGTTAATGGTATGGATCTTGTTGTTTCCATTGAGATGTTTCTTCTTGGTAGTACTTGGAAGTTGCTCTCTTCCTTGCCTCCTCCTCATGGTTCCCATTTGACTATGGACTACTAGAGTACTTGTAAATGGTCTGTAATTCCACTATGTGGCCCAGCGGTAGTTTCACTCTTAACTACTTTCCCTCTCTTGACTACCATCTAGTCACATTTGTCTAGTCTGAATAATATCCTGATGTCTTCATTGTAGATCCTTGTCAGGTGAATCAGCAAGTCCATGTCATATTCACTCTTTGCATACAACTTGATGTCATTCATGTAGAGGAGGTGGCTGATGGTAGTTCCACTCCTGAACTTGTATCCATTCATATCCATTCCTTATGATTATATGACTGAGGAGGTTTATGCCTATGCAGAACAGCAGTGGGCAGTACATTACCTTGGTGTATGCTGCACTTGAGGGCCAATTGTGTGAGCTATTTTGAGTTGACTGACTACAATCCCATTGAGTTGTCTTCTACAATCCTATTGAGTTCTTGAGGAAGGCTCTTAAAGTCCTGTTGACTTTGTCTAGTGCCATGCATTCACAAATCCATGTATGTGGTATTGAGTTATTGGCTTTCCTGTAGTCAATCCCAGGCTGTGCTCAGATTGTTCTGTTTAGATCTTGAGTCTTGGGTGACTGCTTTATCTATGAGCAACTAGTGTTTGAACCTCTGGTGTTGTTCCCAATGACTACTGGGTTATGCTCATGTACTGGCCCATATGGTCCTGTATCGTGACTGGCTATGATACCTGTTGAACTTTCCATGTTGTGGGGAGGCAGGTTATTAACCGGTAGTTGGATAGTGTTCCCTTTCATGTTCAACAATGTCTTCCTTGATTTATCCAGTCTTACTAGGAGCCTTCTGCTAACAGCTGGTTCATCTGTGCTGCTAGGCATTCGTGCACTGCTTTGTATCATGTCTGGGCCAGGTGCTGTATAGCAATTTCTGTTGTTCACCCACTGTTGGATATCTGCTACTGTGATGGTGATTGATTCCTGTTCTGGAAGATTCCATTAGTGTTCAATTTCTGCTTTTGGTGGCTCTGCTGTTGCGTGTTATTGCACTACAGTTGGAAGTACACTTTGGACTGATCTTTGGAAAACAGGGCATTTATCTTCTTGGCCTCTGCTTCTCTGGTGTATCTTCTTATCCTGGTAACCATTGCTGCGAGCCTTTGTTTAGTAGTCCTGAGGGTGTCAGATGTATATTTTCACTAGCCAAGCCATGGCATCTTCTACAATACTATCTGATGGCGCTTCTCTATTGAGCCTTGGTAACCGGTCTTGAGGGTTGATTGTATTCATGATCTTATGCCTAGTATTAGCAGCTGTGCTCTTTAATGGAGAGGCTGGTAGTGATATTCTAGCTTCAGGTGTTGACTGCACATCCGATTGTTCTTCAAAGTCTTCTTGAGTCTGGGATGTAAAGCATAATTGGTCAATCTGAAATTGTGAAAGCAGTTTCTTCTTCATTATGCTGAACAATTAGATAACAAGCTCTTTCTCAATTAGTATAGCTGCAGATATTCTGTCCATAGTCCCATCATTATGCTTCATATATCCCCTTTCATTAGGTCTACTGTTGTACCATAGTAGCATTCCATTAATTTCAGGTTTTCTTGTCTCATCTATGTATAGGTTGTTCCAATAGCCCACTTATCATCAGATTGTCCTGCTACCTCAACATCTGATGGAGATCTTGTTAATCTGGGTGACATTTGAGCTTGTATGCGTGTCCTAGTTTGTGTCATTCTCATATTTATGAGGAAAGCAGTTAAGTATTAAGATTTCTTTGCTTAAGAACCCCCCACTGGTAGGTAGATACAGTCAGTATATGAACATAGGTCTCTTACATCAAAGGCGGAGCTTTAACCGCCCCCACCCCACACATAGACTGGTCTTAATAATCTATTAATATTTCAGATTCTGTCATTTGTCAAAAGCCCTCTTTCTTGAGATTGATTTTAATTCTTTAAAAAGAAGAAAAATACTTTTTAAAATTGTCATTCTTTCAATCAAAATTTGTGTCAGCTATAGTACATTTCAATTTTCAAGAAATAACTTTAGTTTTTTATTTTATTTTATTTTATTGTCATTGCACCTCGTACAATGAAATTAAATGCCATCTTCAGTGTACATTATAACTATAAAAATAAAACACAAACACACATCCTTCACATTCTATACAATTGAATTGAAATTGCATTAATATTGCATTAATATTGCACTATACAGTAGAATTCAACATAGTTACTGCCCTGGGATAGAAGCTGTTTTCAGCCTATTTGTCCTTGTTTTTATTATCCTGTACCGTCTGCCAGATGATAATAGTTCAAAAAAAGGGTGCCCAGGATGAGATGGATCTTTAAGAATGTTTTGAACTTTCTTAAGGCAGCAGGAATTATCAAGCTCTTCCAAAAAGGGGAGAGGGCAACCAACGATCCTCTGGGCAATGACGTTAACCCTCTGGAGTGCTGTCCTATCGGCCACTGTGCAATTGGCAAACCATACACAGATGCAGTAAGTTAAAATACTCTCTATGGTGCAGCGATAGAAGGTCACCAGCAGTTTTTCGTTCAGTTGTTGTTTCCTGAGGAGTCTCAGGTAGTATAATCTCTGCTGGGCCCTTTTTACCAGTGCTGCAATGTGAGTGCCCCAGGTCAGATCCTGTTTTATGATAACATCTCTGCTGGGCCCTTTTGACCAGTGCTGCAATGTGAGCACCCCAGGTCAGGTCCTCTTTTATGATAACACCCAGAAACTTAAAACTGGCCACTTGCTCCACTCGGTCTCCATTAATAAGCAAGGGCTGATCTATTCCTTCTATAGTCCACTATAAGCTCCTTGGTCTTATTGGTGTTAAGGACCAAGTTATTGTCTCCACACCATGACAGCAACCGTTCCACCTCATCTCGATAGGCAGACTCATCCCCCCTGGAGATGAGTCCCACCACTGTTGTATCATCTGCAAATTTAATAATAGTATTACTGGTGTGAGTGGGAATGCAGTCATGTACATAAAGAGTATAGAGTTAGGAACTCAACACGCAACCTGTGGTGTACCAGTGTTAAGAATAAGGACTGAAAAGATATGATTACCTATTCTGACCCTCTGAGAGCGGCCAGACAGGAAATCCATAATCCAAAGGCAGATTGAATAAGAAAGTCCAAGATCCATAAGTTTAGACACTAGTCTATATGGAAGAATTGTGTTAAATGCAGAACTAAAATCTACAAAAAGCATCCTCACATAGACACCCCCCCCATTGTTCCAAATAAGTCAGAGCAGTGTGAAGAATGATGGCTATAGCATCCTCTGTAGATTTATTAGTTCTATATGCAAACTGGTGTTTATCAAATGTATGCGGAAGACCAGAAATGATGTGCCGGCAGACCAATTTCTCAAAGCACTTCATTATGATAGGAGTGAGTACCACTGGTCTGTAATAGTTGAAGTTATTGATAGGGAACTTCTTTGGCAGCAGAACAATGATGGAAGCCTTCAAACAAGACGGAATAGTGGACTGGAATAAAGACTGGTTGAAGATCCTGGTAAAGACTCCAGCCAACTGATCAGCACAGTCTTTAAGCACTCAGCCAGAGATACCGTCAGGACTTTCTAGGGTCCACAGCCCTCAAAATGCTCCTCACCTCCTGTTCCTCCACAATGAGGTGGGGGCTACAATGGGCTGGTAGCTGTATTTTATCTGTCTCTGATTTAGACTATTTCTAAAGTCTGGATGCACTATATTCACATATATAATTACACTTCTCTTACAATAATCATCTCCAGAATAAAAGGCAGTTTAGGAAAGGCCTAAGAGCAAGATTGCTGGACTTCTTTATTGTTTTATTATTGTTTTTGTGGAATTCCATGTTTTTATAAGACTCTGACTTGTATGTTTTTTGACTTGTATGTTTTTTGACTTGTATGTCTTTGACTTGTATGTTCATTTTCTTTTGTATATTTATACCTTATACCTTTATACCTTAAATATCTATGAAATCTGATTGCTGAACCAGCATCTTGTCATATATTCTGCTATTTGGAGATTTTATCCATTTGATGATACTGTATATGACAAATACCTTGCATGGTAATATTACTTATACTATTGTTTGTTTGTTTGTTTGTTTGTTTGTTTGTTTGTTTGTTTGCTGTTTCTAATCCATCCATCTCCCTCGGAGGGGGGCTCTATGTAGGAGGTTTATTGTTCCTATGATGTGTTCTAGACACTTTAGTTCATTCCAAGACCCTGGATGGCAGACCTTCAAACAGCTATTGGCTCCTGCTGCTGGGCAACAGGTCACTCTGCACTAAACCCCTCTTATCCATGTCTTGATGAGGATGCTAATCTGATGTGTATTACTGAGAACTGGCTGGGAGAGGAAGGGGTTCTTATTTCTGAGATATGCCTAGTTGGATTCCTAGTGTGACATCAGCCAAACTGCAGGGTAGTGGTGATGATCAGACAAAATTCATGGGAGGCATCCAGGATCCTTCTTCTTAGATTGCCCTGTGCAAGACCCTATTTTTTATAATTTTATAATTTTATAATTTTGGGCCTAGACAACTTAGAACTACGTCGCCTTAGAACCGAGCTAAATGTAGTTCATAAAATTATCGGCCACAATGTCCTACCTGTCAATGACGACTTCAGCTTCAACCGAAACAATACACGAGCTCACAAGAGATACAAACTTAACGTAAACCGCTCCAAACTTGATTGCAAAAAATTCGCCTTCAGTAACAGAGTGGTCCATGCCTGGAATACATTAACCGACTCTGTAGATTCTCCCCCAAACCCCAAGATCTTTAACCTTAAACNCAAACAAACAAACAAACAAATAAATAAATAAATAAATAAATAAATAAATAAATAAATAAAATATTTTTTAAATTAGGGTCTAAGAGAAATCAGTTGGGACTGTTGTTATTGTACCAGCCTGGGATCCTAAGTGTGTGAAGACTCCATTTTCTGATTATGTTGACACCAATGGATTATAATATCTCTTGACTGCTATTTGTATTCAATTTCTTTTTGTTTGTGTTTTGTTTTTATGTTCATTGCTGAGAGTCATGGGTTTAAGATAGCAGCTATACAAATTGAATAAATAGATAAACTTTGAGAGAGTAAGTTTATCTCTATCTTTTGAACCTTGTAACTTTTTATTTTATTTTATTCTATGTATTTTATTCTTTCCAAATAAATTTGTTAACTGTTTCTTGCCAATCTTTATACCACAGGCCCAAGATATCTGCAGAATCACCTTTTCCCAATGGGATTGGACTGCCCCCCTTGTGCTGACAAAAGGGCCCTACTGTGGATCTCATCAGCCAAGGAATTTTAGATGGTGGGATCCAAATGAAGAGCCTTCTCTGCCACAGCTCCTGCTGTTTGGAATATCTTATCACAGGATGTACGGTCTGCCCCTTCTCTTTTAGCCTTCAAGAAAAGAGTTAAAACTTGGCTATGTTGGATGGCATGGGATCCTGAAGGAAAAGCTGTTGGCTGGAGGTAGTTGGTATATTAATAGAGAAGGCGCCCCTACTTCTCTGCTCCAAAACCTATGGCTTGTTTTAGTTTATTTCTTTAAATTTTTTTTGTAATTTTAATCTGGTTTTATATTTATAATTATTTGGATATTTATATATTTTATTTCAATGTAAACTGCTCAGGGTAACCTAGAAATGTGAGATGGGCAGCAGATAAATTTAATGATAATAATAATTAACCGATTCACCATCAGTCAATTGCAAAAGGCAGTTTTACTTGGAACAGCTTACATTGTGTGACAATATCTGTAACACCATCAAACATCCATATCTGCCTATATCAGGTCCTTGGGAAGGACTCAGTAGGCAGACAAAAATGCCAAATCTAGTCTGAACATCTGGCAGACTGTATGACAAACCATGTAATAATAATCATTTCAGCAGTTGGCATTGATCCTAACAGGAGACTTTTAAGTTTTTCTACTTTTCTGAGTCTTTTTTTCTTTCCATAGTTTTCACAGTTTTGAAATATGCCTTTGTATTGCTTATCAAATACAATTTCAAACTTTTCACTGGATCTTTGGTTGGAATAACTGTCTTGTTTCAACTCTGTATACTTTTTTGAGATTCTTGATTTGAAGTCAATGTCATCATCATCTTCCAGAATAGCTTTAGAAAATTACCCTGACATCTGTTGAAAGAAAAACTCTGCAAAGCAGTGTCCTTCTAGTAAATTCCTGACTTGTCTTGGTGACCCTTTCTCTTTCAGAGTAGAGGAAGGCACAAAAGGATCAGCTATCTCTTTCTCGATAGTAGCACTATTTATTTATTCCTGTTTATAGCTGCCCATATCAAGCAAGTGCTCTAGGTGATGAACAATCATAAAACAATAAAAAACAATTACAATATAATATAAATTAAATATATATATGGCAGCCAGGGCGGGGGGAAACCATCATAGATGTCAATATAGCCCCAACAGGATTCTTCACACTTTGGGGTCCCAGGCTTGGGCACAAAGCCAGATCTTCAAGGCCTTACAAAATGTCTACATGGTTGGGTTCATCCTCAGCTCTGAGGAAAAAATGTTCCAGAAGTCAGGAGACAACCCTAACTCTAATCATTGGGAGGACATGGTCTCTTATGAATTAGAAGTAAAAAAAAACATTGGAAGAAAGTGACTATATAAAGCTAGAGTTCTTGATATTAAGAGAAACAAAAGCCATGTCCAGTGTCTTGGACTTCAAGAAAAAAGAATTTTTAATAAACTGGGAGCAATTATTCCTTGGCAAGAAAAGTTAATAGGAAAGGAATTATGATAGTGGGACTTTTTAAAACTATATTATCAGAAGCTAAATTAGATAAATTCCAGCAAGGGAAAAAGGGAAAAGAATAGAAGAAGCCAAACTTTTCATTGTATTAAAAGTGTAGTGAAGATTTGAAAACAAAGTAACACACACACACACACACACACACAGAGAGAGAAAATGGAAATAGGAACAGATCACCTAGGAAGAGTACACACAGAATGTAAAAAAATATATATGGATGGTGTTAGAAAGATTAAAGCCCAGAAGGAGTTCGATTGGCAAACAATACTAGAAAGAAGAAAAAGCTTCTTAAAATATATTCAAAATAAAAGTAACAGAAAAGAATGAGTATAGCAGCTGTTCAGCAAAAAAAAAAAAAAAAAAAAAAAAAAAAAGAAAAAAAAAAAAAAAAAAAAAAAAAAAAAAAAAAAAAGAAGAAGAAAATTGCAAACGTATAGCCAAAAATAAGGCAGAACTACTTAACCGGTATTTTGGCTCAGGCCACATCCTGAGAAGAAGGGATGTGTTTCACCAGCAACAGTGAAGGGCAGGAATGAAGGAGCTCTGATAGATTGATACAAATTCAGGCAAAGAATCCCTAGTTAATTTGAATGAATTTAAATTTCAGGACCAGAGGAATTGCTGAGTACTAAAATAATTTCCTGATGGCTTGGCTAAACATTTATATTCTGTAGAATGGATGAAGTGTCAAAAGACTAGAAGAGGACAAATATCCCTATTTTCAAAAGAAGGGGAAAGGAAGTTCCAAAGGATTACATAGCATTTAGCAATCACAAAGTGATGGATTTAAAAGTGTGCTGAAGATAATGTAACCAGTATGAGAAGTCATCAAGGATTTGTTAAGAACAGTCTTTGCCAACCAATACCTTACCTAGGTATTGGTTTTTGATGAGGCAACTTCAAAACAATGTGAGAATGCTGTTGACATAGCACACCTTAATTTTAGAAAAATATTTTACAAAGTACTCCATATTATTCTAATTAACAATACGGTTAAATATTATCTGGATGGCATGAAAATTAGACCTGGCCTAGCCCAAAAACTTTCTTCAAAAATGTTCATCAGGAGTTCCTCATCAACTTGAAGACATTGCATAGAATGCTAGAGTTTCACCCTGAGTGTGCTGACTTTTCACTATTTTTTATTAATAAGTTGGAGGAAGATATGAATAATTTGCAGACAGCAAAAATTACAGTGCCTATAATAATTGCAGAGGTACTATATGTATTGCAAGCTAGGACAGAATAACTTTATTGATTAGCTTATATACAATCACTGATCAAAAGATACAAAGTCTCAAGCATACAAAGCTTCTTTATAGCATAAACTAAGCACACCTATATCACATTCAGTACTAATAGCTTCAAATAGTTATTGCTACAGCACAAAATTTGACCTCTTTCCCCAAATTTTGTAATATTGGTTATTGAATAGAAAGTTCATTGATAACTGAATATAATTATAGCAAAGATATGAAGTGTTAATTCTATCCCCTTGCACATCAAGCTTGATCTAGGCCTACAGTAGATCTAGGTAGGGTAGACCAGATTAGATATGCTATGCTTCCCCATGGAAACACAACATATGATTAAATAGAGAATGCTACTTATCTGACTGATATAAGTACAATGTGAATATTAATAAACTCAGCAAATGTGTAGCCCATTGCTGCTTATGTATCTCTAGCTCATGTTAAACTAGGTGCTTTCAAATATTGCTGAATTACAACATAAGTAGTTTGCATCAATAGAAGATGCTGAGAGATTTATCAGAAATCAATTTTTGTGCAGATAGATATGTAAGAATTCATTCATTAAACATACATACATACATACATTTTATGTTGGTAACTCTCTCTGGATTATACTGATTAATACCTGTAGAGCAGTTCTGCTATTGTTAATTTCTTGAATTACTTTTTCTTTGGTTAAATTCTTTGACATAATCAAAATATTTCAATTCCCTTCATGAAGAGTCTCAGCATACTGCTGATTCATTCTTTAACAATTCTTTTACTGTACATATGTTTGAGAATAGTGAACTAAGCAACATCAGGAACACATGTGGGCAGTGGGAAGAAAATAAAAGGGCTGTTGAATGATGTAATGACTCAGTACAAAAACTTTATCCAAAATAAAGAAAGCCAAAAAGGAGAAGGTGCAATGCAACATAAAGTCTGAACCCCAAAGGATTAGAGAATTGATATTCAAACTTATCTGTTTATTTTTGATTTGAGAGTTGAATTAGTTTTCTGAAATCTGTCCTAAACATTCCCAGATTCTTTAGTCACTCAGCACATTGATAGTGACCTTTCAAACCTAAACTTTTCTTATTTCCACATGCAATTGCTGTGCTAAAACTTATATGGACAGCTATTTGTTCATTCCATATTGTTCTTCATTTCCCTTCCCCTCTCAAAATGTGGTTGCCTTGGAAATTATAGGAGAAAAATGATTACAAACTTGGAAATAAATTTGCTGGCCAATTATTTAGTTCTGATTAGTCCTACAATTAATGGCTCCGAAGTAATACATTATATGTTCATATTGTCTTGCATCTATATACTTTAAATGACATCTATATATTCTGTGTCAGCAGGTTAAAATGTTTCTGCAGCTCTCTTTCCAGATTTTAAAATCATGTATTGTCTTCTTGGTTTTTTTTTTTTTGACCCTTTTATATATTCAGGATTTCTTTCACCTGTTTCAGATCTTCTGATGCATAAATACTCTAAAGAGAAGAATTTCGAAGTGTATAGTACATTATCATCTAGAGCAGGGGTGTCAAACTCATATTGTCACAGCAGTGTCACGTGATGTATTGGGACTTTCCCCCCTTCGCTAAATCAGGCATGGGCGTGGCCAGCACGTGACGCATCCTGCCCGCAGGCCAGGAGTTTGACAGCCCTGATCTAGAGCCTGTGCTTTAAGCATTAGTCACCAATTTCTTGAGAAGTTTTAAGGAATGATATAAATGCATACGTATTTGAATTTGAAAGTCAGTTTATGCATAATTTTTTTACAAAAATTAAAACATTTTAAATATTTATTTATTTGTTCTTTGCTGCTGTTATTATTTTTATAAATAACTCAAGGTGATGAACTTACCTAATATTCCTTCCTCCTCCTATTTTCCCCACAACAACAACTCTGTGAGATAGATTAAGCTGAGAGAGAGGGACTGGCCCAAAGCCAGCTTTCATGACTAAGGCAAGGCTAGAACTTACAATCTCCTGATTTCTAGCCTAGCATCTTTTCCACTAGATCAGGGCTGTCAAACTCGCAGCCCGTGGGCCAGATGTGTTACACACTGGCCATGCCCACGCCTGGTTTAGCAAAGGGGAAAAAAGTCCAGCTACATCGCGTGACGACACTGTGACGACGCAAGTTTGACATCCCTGCACTAGATCAAACTGGCAGTTGACACAAATGATTTTAATGATCAGCTAAGGATGATGGTCAAAAAAGTTTATGTCTATAAAATTTATGTCAAGATTATAAACAAATTGTTTAAAATAATATTTCATTTGGGGGAGAAGAGATAGTTCTTTAAAAGCATGATTTGCATATTTAAAAGTATTACTGTACAAATGCTGATTGATGCTTTTTCTCTAAATCTGCAAAATTCCATTATGAAAAAGCTATAATTTATTTCATATTAATTTTGATACCATCAATCTATTTTCCCCTACAAAATTCTGAGTACCAGAGCTATATACCCCCTTAAAAAAAAATAACAGAGTTGGAAGGGATCTTGGAAGTCTTCTAGTCCAATCCTCTGCTCAAGCAGGAGACCCTACACCATTCCAGACAAGTGGCTATCCAGTCTCTTCTTAAAAGCCTCCATTGTTGGAGCACTCACAACTTCTGAAGGCAAGCCGTTCCACTGGTTAATTGTTCTCACTGTTAGGAAATGTCTCCTTAGTTCTAGGTTGCTTCTCTCTTTGATTAGTTTCCATCCAGAGGTGGGTTGCTCCCGGTTCGGACCGGATCTATAGAACCGGTAGTGGGAATTTTCCCCCGCTCGCCGAACCAGGAGCGATGCCCAGCTGGCCACGCCCATGAACAGGGTCTCTCGGTGGCGCCATTTTGTTTTTTGCTTCTGTGCATGCACAGACGCTGGGTTTTTGGCACTGCGCATGCGCGCATGTGACCGCACGACCGCGCAGCACGCAATGCACGTGCACCCACGCGGCACGGGTGGAAGCAAACTGGCGGCGAGGTAAGTTAGAACCCACCCCTGTTTCCATCCATTGTTTCTTGTCTTGTTTTCTGGTGTGTGATGTAGATGCCCTTAACCTTAGTCTAACTGATATAATATGGAACCAATTAAAGGACATTTTTGAATGCTTCAGATATCTTTACTAGAGCATCTAATGTGAGGCTGAGCCCAGATTGCAACAGACATGTCAATATTTCCATAGTGCTCTTAAACTCTTTTTTGTATTATTGTACATTACATTATGTCAGGTTCTTTTCTACGATGCTTTGTGAAATTCTGTAAATGAACTTGATTTGTGAACTTTGTCTGACTGGATCTGTATCTGAGGAATTCACGTTTCAACTCTATTTTGAAAACAGTTTTGCTTTCAAATAGACTTTGCAAGCTTAGAAGGCATTAAACCAATTAAAGTAAAGAAACTGCTAGTCAAAGGGTTAAAATAATTACTCAAAGTTGGATGCTAATCTTCTGAAGTCTTGAAGAACTATTGTTAGTTTGTTTGTTGCTTATTTATGTAACTGCTATTTCACCAATGCAACTCTGGTCAGGAATTAATTTTTATTAATTTTTATTTATTTATTTTGTCAAGCGTATATATGATTACAGACAAAGTATAAACATGATTGTGAATACATAAGTTGTATAAGCATGGTTATAAGTACATGAGATGGTTACAAATATATGGGGACATTAGGACAGGGACGGTAGACCTGCTTGTGCGCTTATGCACGCTCCTTGCAGACCTCTTAGGAATGGGGTGAGGTCAACGGTAGACAGTCTGAGGTTAAAGTTTTGGGGGTTTGTGGAAGAAACTACAGAGTCAGGTAAAGTATTCCAGGCATTGACCACTCTGTTGCTGAAGTCGTATTTTTTGCAATCAAGTTTGGAGCGGTTTATGTTAAGTTTGTATTTATTGTGTGCTCGTGTATTGTTGCGGTTGCAACTGAAGTAGTCATTGACAGGTAGGACATTGTAGCAGATAGTTTTATGTGCTACACTTAGGTCAGATCAAAGGCGGCGTAGTTCTAAATTTTCTAGGCCCAAAATTTCAAGTCTGGTGGCATAAGGTATTCTGTTGCGAACAGAGGAGTGGAGGACTCTTCTTGTGAAATATCTCTGGACATTCTCAATTGTATTAATGTCTGATATGTAGTGCGGGTTCCAGACAGATGAGATGTATTCGAGAATTGGTCTAGCAAATGTTTTATATGCTCTGGTTAAAAGTACAATATTACCAGAGAAGAAGCTACGCAAGATTAGGTTAACTTGAATAGTTTTACATCATCTGCGAAGAGGTCGCAGTTGCTTTTAATATGATCGCAGAGGTCATTTATGTAAAGTATAAAGAGAGTTGGCCCTAAAAACGCTGCCTTGGGGGACACCACTGTTAACAGGTACAAGATTTGATAGAGCGCTTCCTGTTTTGACCACTTGTTGTCTGTTTGATAGGAACGCAGTTATCCATTTGTGCAGGGGTCCAGAAATGCCATATGATTTTAGTTTTAGAAGTAGTTTGTACCACTGAATCAAAGGCTTTACAGAAGTCTATTAAATTGCATCTATTCCTTTGCCCTGGTCGAGTTGTGTAGTCCATATGTTTTTACAGTGTAGAAGTTGCAGATTGCAGGATAAATTTTTTCTGAAACCAAATTGTTTGTTAGAGAGGAGGTTTGTTGGTTTCTAAGTGGAGGGTAATGGATTGGTTAATGATTGATTCCATGACTTTGCAGGTGACACAACATAAAGAGATTGGTCTGTAATTTTGAACTAGGCTAGGGTCTCCCTTTTTGAAGATAGGGATGACCATGGCTAGTGACCATAGGTTGGGTAAGGAGCTGGTCCTGAAAGATTTTTCAAAAATTATACTCAGAGGTTCTGCTAGGGCAGTGGAAAGATTTTTTAAGAAGTAGGCACATAGTCCATCAAGTCCAATGGATAGAGATGGTTTTAGACTGCATAGTGCCTTTCCAACATTGTCTTCTGTAAAATTGATGTTTATTAGATCATTGTAATTGTCTGTGGTTCGACTAGGAAATATTGGACATGAGTTGTTGCTGTTTACAAAGACTGAGCCAAAGAATGTGTTGAAGAGGTTGGATTTAACGGTTTCATCATTACAGTCTTTATTGTTAGGTCCTTTTAGGGGTGGGATGGTTCTTGTCTCTTTAAGTTTGTTGTTTACAAAATTGTAGAAGGCACGGTTGGATGTGGTGTATAGGAGGTTTTCTTCTTGTTTGATATGATAATTGGTGCATTCAGTTTTGATCTGTTGGCATAAGTTTTTGTAGCGGCTTTTAAAGTTGGCTATGTAGCCAGTTTTGTTTTTTCACCAAAGAGATATTTTTTTATTGGAGCTTCCTTATTGTTATGGGTAGTTTGTTTTTCCTGGTTTTGGGAGTTATTAATGGTACGTATAGTTTAATGACTCTTTTGACTTCAAGCAGAAAAATGTTATAATGTATAATATAAATACAATGTTAGAAAGAAAGAAAGAAAGAAAGAAAGAAAGAAAGAAAGAAAGAAAGAAAGAAAGAAAGAAAGAAAAGAAAAGAATCATGCTATCTAATACACACTATCCCAGCCAGCTGCCACAAGTCGCTCCCAAACACACCATTCACAAGTGTGGGTTTAATTACTTTCCTGGCCTCCATATAAATCAATATAAAATATATAAATACATATTTTATAAATTTGTATAGCTTATTCATTGGACATCAGAGAAAGATAGATATCCTGTTCATACTGTTTGAAGAATATAGGTTCAACGTATCTAGAAAACATTAGTTTGGGGAAGGCTGTTTTGTATGAACTGAATATATAAAAGCTATTGATTCATGCATGCATGCATATATCCACAAATGTATTACATTCATATGCATACAGATGCTATTGTTGACCCAGTTACCTTAATTGCTAGATTGTACAATACTGTCGGAGTCAAACTCTATTACCAAGAAAAAGTATTGTTTAAATTGTCATCTTTTCATTAGAATTTCGAATACTCTCAGGTAGCCCAAGCCTAACCATAGGGAAACATCAAAGTAGACAGGAGATTAACAGTGCAGACAGGACATGGGTCGCAGGCAGAACTTCAAACACTTCAAGTAGGCTAAAGTTCCTCAAGAAAAACATTGCTCCTTTTATGAAACTTGACCCTTGGGGGGGGGGGAAAGTTAATACATTTTTAACACAATCACCTCTCTACATGTTGTTTTATAGCACTTCAATAAGTTCTTCATGATTTCTGTAAACATGATTGCTTCCTGACTTTTCTTCATTGATTAAGAAAAGCAGTATTTGTGGGAAGAGCATAGGAAGAAAGCTGACTCTTTACATTGTAAAATGAAAGGGTTACTATATTTTATTTCAACTGAAAGGGTTAATTCAGTATTTAACTAAACCAAACTAATACAATTGAAATAAATAAAACAATAATTTGAATTGTTACCAGTACATATAAAACCTTTAGATATTAATACATTTTTACACCGAAACAACTTTTTAAAAATAACTCCAGTATCACAATATAGGATAAATAGGGAAAAGTTTTAATGGAAAATTGACTGCAGATTAGAGCCTAAATAAAAATTGATATAAAAGTTTTGATTGAACCTTAAATTGAGTTGGTATAGAATATTTTAAAAGTGTTACAAGGTGCTACTGGGATTATCATACCGGTAGAATACCTAGTCCAAACTAGGATTTCATTCTGACTAATGTGTTGAATTTTAACTCCAAAAGTTCCCAGCCACCATGTCATTGACTGTATTGTTTGTGGAATAGTTTATTTATTACAAGTCCTTCCAAAATATGAGGAATGTAGAAAATGACCTGATTAAAATATCTAATCAGGGTATTTGATGATAATCATATATCAAAGGCTTTGAACAGATCTATAGAAGCAACAACACATTCTATTGTAATATATCCTGTATGCTTGTATCCTGTATCTTTGATCTGATTCTGAAAAATAGATTTTGTAAGCATAACTAGGGTAACCTTGGTTCTATGTTCATCTCTATTAGTGATTGAATTTTATTAGTACTCAGTTCTTCAGTAACTTCTATCTTTTACTGAGTTACTACAAGTGACCCTACTTCTGCAGACAGCTGCCAGATCTGCCTTCATTTGACATAATATTTCTCAGAACATATCTTTAAATCTCTTCTCTTTTGGCTTTAGCAGTAACTGGGTCTGAGGGAGATTAGTATTTTTCTGTAATTCATGGATTGTGATCATTTGCAGCAGTAATGTTATTCCCTTTGTTCTTAGTTTCATAAATCCAGGTGGAAAATTACCATCATGTATTTAAAAGGCTTGTTGTAGAGTGCAAGAAAGAGTGCAAGTACCAAGAATGGCATGTTTTACTCTATATTTTCCTACCCTGATCCATGTGTTTTGTTTTAGTTGCTCTGGGTCACCTGATTTTAATTTTAAACTGGGTAAGTTGCATGTACCATTATTTGAGCTTCTTTTGTTTTCTAATGTATTACTCTGCTTTCTAAGCTGTAACTCCACTATGCATTTAGAGATTCTGGGACTAAGTTTAAAAGAGGTCATATATAGTTCAGAAATGTTTAGAAAAGAGATGGGGGGAGGGAAGGGAACTGGGAAAGATCTTTTAAGAGGGTATTCTGGTGGCAGCTCTGTAATTCCAGAAATAGCTAATGTTCAAAGGATGTTCATGCATCCCTTGCATGTAAGGAAGATCACTATCCCATGGTAGAAGATCATATCTATGTAGCAGCCAGGAAGCAAATCCAAATAGGTGTTCCAATGACTACCTTCCATTTTTTATTCACTAGTTGTGCGTCAAAATTTATTTATTTATTGAGAAAGGATAAAATTGATCTCAAAATTCCCATTAATGATGAGGCGACTGAGATTTATTGGTATCTGACTTCTAATCTATCTCCCTTTAGATTAGTGGACTGCAGTTTATCTGACTTTTCAATGTTCAATTGATATAATTAGGGTATTCCTATCATTTCCCCTGCTTTAGATCTGGACTCAGAAGAAGCCAGGGAAGTCGAGCAATGAAGTTGAAATATGAAAGTGTCATGAGAATGTGATAAGAAAAATAGTTGTTTTGTTGAGGGAACAAAGCCTTTTTGAAAACCAGCACAGTATTTGCATTTATTTGTTTGCTCAACTGATTCAGCAGAGAAGCAAGAAGGAAAGGAAGACATAACAATGCCTTATAGGAACAAGTGGATGGGGCCCTTGATTTGTAGTATGTGGTTGTGTATTTAGAAATGAAATTACTTGTAAACCTCAGTACTCCTGCCCTTTTAACCCAACCCTGAAGCTCACCTGTTTTGCCTAATATAGCTGAATCTTTCCAAGTACCATCTTTGAAAGCTATTCTACACCCTCCCCCTAACTATTTAATTTATTGTATAACCTTTACACCTCACTAAGAGACTTCCTGAGTTATTGTAGTTACTCCTTTTCCCTCCCCTCCTTTCCTCCCATTGCACTGGCAAGTAGTCAAATGATTGCCACTGAAGCATTTCAAGCACCGATATATATTAACTTTAGAAATTGTCTAGCTAACATTGACGTTCCCTTCCTTTTTCCTTTTCCACCCCCACTCTTTCTGTTCCTTTCTAAAAAAAAAAAAGTTAAGGGAGGAAATGTATGCTTATTGGCTGACTTTAAAGCATTTGCACATAGCTGCTGGCATCTGCTCAGGTACAGTCTTTGCGAGGGCTTTAATAGGTCAGCTCAGCTCAACAGCTTCTGCTTCTCTTGCCCGCCCTACTTTAACAAAGCTGGGGCTATGTTTGTACAGCTGCATTTTTAGCAGTGGGAGTTCCACCGATCTCACATGCGTTCAGTTCCTCTGCCTTCTCATTGCCATTTTTACCAGTGCACAAATGCCCACAGATTTGAAACTATAGGAGAGAGAAAAAAACTGTCTGACTACCAGGTTAAATGCTCAAGAATTCATGTCCTGTTTATTTTCTTTGCTTGATTTCCTGCTGTTACAGTAAGTAAATGGTCTTTTTTCGCCTTTTCTACGTATTTGTCTTTCACTGATTGGATAAGAAAAAGAGAAACCATGGCTTTCAGCAACTTTTATAGGACTTCAAGAAGCCTCTGTTCTTTATGTGCTGTTTTGATATCCTTCCTCCAGGAAGGATGGTCACAGAGACAAGTAGATGAACTGTGATTTCACTGGCGAAGAGTAATATTTGAATAAGTCCAAGAAATCAAGGGTGAAATCCAGCAGGTTCTGACAGGTTCTGGAGAACCGGTAGTGGAAATTTTGAGTAGTTCGGAGAACCGGTAGCGGAAATTTTGAGTAGTTCGGAGAACCGGCAAATACCACCTCTGGCTGGTCCCAGAGTGGGCTGGGAATGGAGATTTTGCAATATCCTTCCCCCAGGAGTGGGGAGGGAATGGGGATTTTGCAGTGAATGGAGATTTTGCAGTATCCTTCCCCTGCCATGCCCACCAAGCCACGCCCACCAAGCCACACCCACAGAACAGGTAGTAAAAAAATTGGATTTCACCACTGCAAGAAATACATGTTACTCGGTGGCAGAATGGCAGTTGAAATTATTTTTGAATTTCTGCCATCAATTACAAAATTAAACATCTAGGAAGGTAGTACATTTGCAGTTATACAGAATGGCAAAATCAAGACACACTGCTTAAGGATGTATCATCCATTTCCAGTCACTCTTTTGTTCCTTTCTCCTGTTGTTAGTATGGTAAAAGCAGAAAGGTTTTTTTTAATCAAGCTAATAAAAAGTTGAGCATATTAGAATTAAAATTAAAAATAGTGTCAAGTGTGTTTTCCAAAGAAGACTTTTATTTAAAAAAATTCTCATGAATTATTGCCAGAGCACCGGTCAGTTTTGTAAAAGAAAAGGTCCAAATCAGAAAATTATCAATCACAAAGGACTAAAATTAAAATTTCAAAGTTAGAAGATCATTAATAAATACTTTGAAGAAAAAAAACCCCACTCATTCAGTTCAGTGTTTATGTTTTTCATTTGTGTTTATTTGATTTGCTTTCTAAAAACAGTCAGCATTGTTCAATGACAATTTCATTATAGTAAAACCATGTTATCAATATGTTTGAAACTTCTTATTTCACAGGTTCTATAAGGTTTTCCTATCATGGATTCTGCCTGGTTTGCAATCACTACATCAGAAAATGGCAGCTAGTTCACTAGTATGCCAAAAACATACCTTACATATCTTCTACTAAGAAAGAAATGTTAATTTTCAGAAGCAATAGAGATTTCAGAAATATGAATTGTTTACAATTGTTAAACTATGCTCCTTATGGAGTGTTCAAAACAGGGGTCTCATTGAAGCACAATCTGGCTATTCTTAAAAAATCCTAGTGTACGTTTCCTTGAATACCCAAGAGATACATATTAAGTATCCATGATAATCTTTTTGACAGGTTTAAGCTTCAGTCAGTTGCTACTGACTCTTAATCACACTGAACTATACATGCAAATATCCATAATATCTCTAGACTGTAAATTTTTATGAAGTAGTAAGTCATTGGCAGTCTGAAAGGAAATGGATTGAGCTAGAAAATTCTGCAATTCTTCTTCACCAGATCACAAAATGCCTTATTTGGTTTCTGTCTCGATGTTGAACTCATCTATTATTTTTCTTCTACTTCAGATTTTGCAATAATTGAACATTATTTTTCTGCAATGTTAAAATGTATCTACTGTGCACTTTCACAATTCTGTAAGTCGGTAGTTGATAGAATATAGCCAGAAAAAATTATCTAGAAACCCTTAAGTAATAAGAGTCAGCACCCTTAGCATGAATTAAGCATATTTATGATAAACCTAACTCCTTCAAAAATGGATTAAGCTGGCTTGGAAGAAAATGTGCTGTTATTCAATGGAATAGTTAAACAGAGGACATTTCTTAGAGATGTAGTCACTGAATCCTCTTTGCAAATCCTGCACATACCATGTTTCCCCAAAAATAAGACCCTGTCTTATATTTTTTTGAATCCTGAAATAAGCGCTTGGCCTTATTGCCATGCACTCAAAAGTCCAATTGGGCTTATTATCAAGGGATGTCTTATTTTGGGGGAAACAGGGTAGTAAAGACTTGGTGTAAACCAAGAACACACAACTTGATCATACTCTGAACCACTCTGGTCTTTGAATGGCACTCTGGTACTGCATTCCAAGAAATAGGTGAGGGAATGCATATGTGATGATGGATCCAGCCAAAAATGAATAAGTGTTTTATTAATATTTAAAGTTTAATGTAATTATCACACAATATGGCTCTGCTCACACAACATATTTAATTGGATGAAAAAGAAAACTGGGAGAACCAATAAGCCATAGTTCATTAATCTTTTCCTTTTGTAACTGTAATTAGGATATAAAATCCTAGATAGGCTGTGTGAAAATTAGGCTTTTCTAGGCTCTCTGTCTCTATAGTTTTCCATCTCTACCTCTTCGCCACTGTTCACATAAAGACACACACACACACACACACACACACACAGACACTTCCAGGACTGAAATGGACAGGGATGATAAGAACACCCTCCAACTCTATTTATCATGGCGTGGACCCAATCACTACACAAAGAACTTTAATACTTTTTTCAATGAGACAAAAGTGAAACAAAACAAAAACAGTGGGGCATTACCACTTAATGAGTGATGTACAAATCACTGATTCTGTGTTGTTTGTTCATAAATGTGAGATAAATAAGAAACAGAGGGAATACCCTGATAATCTTTTATATTAACATAAACATGGCATCCTCTAATAGAGCAGGATCAAAAAAGGATGTGACATGATAAGATTCTTACCAGATATATTGTTACTTTTAAATGTTTTTTAAAAAGCAAGAGAAAAAGGATAAACTAATTAACAAAACTTTCCTAAATATAAAATGTTTTCTGATAGAGATGAAGGAATCTACAGAATAGGTTGTCTGATCTGGGGTAACTTACCCATTTATTTAGAGATATATTTGAAATAAGGTCTGTGTTTATGTCAGATAGGATCTTCCATCCATTCCCCTTTCAATTTTCCTTGTTTCGCTGTTTTGTTATATTCAAGCTCTGAAATAAGACATGATTATAACACAAATTCTTCTGTTGTGACAGAAGATGCCGCCATCTATGCTAATCAAAACAATACAGGCATACTGAGTTGCACGAACAGTGGTAATCTTGCTAAAAGGAAAGATTATTACAAAGACCTAGCTTTGAAGTGGGTATGGAATGGGAGAAAGAGCAAATGCTGGCAGAACTAAACAAACATGTGAGGGGGAAAACATTAAAGAGCTCTTTGTTCCAAACAGCAGAAGTTAACTACTCAAGGTTAAGAAAGAAACCACCCCCATATACTTCTCCAGGCTCTGAGAAGGAAATTATTGAGATCTAGTTGTACAGGACTGTGAGATCCTTCTTTGCTATTCTAATTTTAATGCCTGATTAACATAAAATTAAAGAACAATATTTTCTGTAACAAAAGAAAGAGGGAGCAACATAGATTAACAATATGATTAAAGTAAACTTAAGGGTTGGCATTAGTTATGGGGTGAATGGGAAAATGAAAAATAGGGAACATTGATTACCTATATTATTGGTCATGAATTAAGAGGTAGATACAAAAATGTTGCTTAATTGAGACTACAATATTGTTATTCCTTTATTAGAACCAAGGAAAGTGACATAAAGGAGACCACAAATTTTCAGGTTTTTCAGTTCTCTTTGTCACAGATATAAAAAAAGACTGAGGATTTGATTGCATGGTTGTGGCCGTCATTTGGACTTTTGACTCCCTGTGGATTACCACCACCACCCCAATGCACAAGGTCCTGGTATGACATAATAGAGAATTAATGGAACATCTGGATTTATTTCAGCAAACCCAGAAAGCAATTTTGGATGAGGTAGAGGAGGAGGAGGAGAGGAGGAGGAGAGGAAGAGGAGAAGAGGAGGAGAAGAGGAGGAGAAGAGGAGGAGGAGGAGGAGGAGGAGGAGGAGGAGGAGGAGGAGGAGGAGGAGGAGGAGGAAGAAGAAGAAGAAGAAGAAGAAGAAGAAGAAGAAGAAGAAGAAGAAGAAGAAGAAGAAGAAGAAGAAGAAGAAGAAGAAGAAGAAGAANGAGAAGAAGAAGAAGAAGAAGAAGAAGAAGCAGAAGAAGAAGAAGAAGAAGAAGAAGAACAAGAAGAAGAAGAAGAAGAAGAAGACGAAGAAGAAGAAGAAAGAAGAAATAATATGATCAATGGACTCAAATTATTGTGGTGAAGAGTATGGAATCCTCAATATATACAGGGATTTTTCAAAGTACAGAAAAGTATTTTGTTTAGGAGAAATTTATTTGTTAGATTTCATTCAGTGTTGTGTGCACAGTGGTCTTTTCATCCATTTCCCCCCCACAAGAAACTACCAAATATTCTTAGTAGCTGAGAGATTACTTAGGGATCCAAAGTTATCTAGTGAGCCTCTGGGACTAAGGACGGATTTGAAATTGTGACTCCCTGATGCCAGTCCTGTACCATAACTATCCTATTACAGTAGATGGCTATATATGGTATTTCTAATATTCTTTAAATAAATGATTCATTCAGTGTTATTCACTCTCCCTTTGTTAGGTCAAAGATAGGCAGTGGTAGAACTTGAGAGAAAACATCCAAGCCAGTTGTACTGATTTCTGTTCTGACTGAGAAAATATATCAGTACAAGAAACAGTTATATAGAGAAAAGTGGCATGAATGTGTAACTCCCTATCTGGGGCAAATATTTTAGCATGCCTTTATTTCTATCTTTCTGCAGATAAACATTGGACAGCCATGATCCACAGGACACATTGAAATATGGCACCATTCTTGTACTCCTCTGAAATCCATATGACAAAGATCACATCACTAAACTTGGCAAAAACCCACTTTTTTGGCACCACAATTTTTATTTATGCAACCAAAATAGGTATGTTAAGCTAAAACGTAACAACACAACAACAAAATAAGATGGGCTAAATATTTCAGCTCCCCATCAGTGACATGAACAAATATCTTACATAGAAAAGCCTACAAAATATAAATTAAAGTAGAAAAATTGCTCTGCTGAGTTATCTTTGAGAAGGAAAAGATTCTCCCTCATGCAGACACTTGATCACATGTACCACTCATAAATTAGGGACTACTTACACACAGCCTGCCTTTTTCTGCATCCCCTTTAAATGTAGGAATATAGGAAGAATTCCCCCAGGATGCTTAGATGGGGATAGCCAATGTAACCAAACCCTTGTTGTTAGATTGCTTATGTATATGGACCCTGATGGTTGAAAGTATCTTAAATGTTGGGTTTCACTATTTAAATGAAGATGTTTGGTTACCATAATTTTTCTAGTGACCTTTTTTCCTGCTTAAAATAAAAAAATTTGCAACATGGGCTTAACTAGATTGTAACTGGGATCAGTATGTCATGAGAACACTTAAACTAATTTAGAGTCACTACCATCATACAGAGGTCAGGCCTATTCGCTCTACATTATTATCACTTTGCACATATCCCCTTAGTAGTGGGCCCTGGGATTAAAAGTAAAGTAACTAAAGAGAGAACAAAGTCTGTCTAGAACTTCATCTCTGTCATGAAAGTCTGAAAATTAAATCTTTAAGTTACCAGTTTATACAACAAGATTGATTAGGAAGGATTGCTGTAGACTCAGAACTGTTTGAAATGAAAAATAACCCCTTATGTTTAGTTGGCCAATTCAACTAACTCAGTGTTTCTGTTGCATGAGATATTAATCTCCCATGACAGAGAGGTTAGCTTGGTTACTTCATTCTTAACCACTTTCTTGGTTTACACATTATAGAGCACTGTGTCACAAAATAAGCTAAATAGATTCATGAAACACAATAAATTACAAAAAAATCAACCAATTTTACAAAATAACAATGTATAGCGTGTGAGGTGCATGCAGCTGCTAACATTTTTATTCAGTCAGCTTAAAATACTTTGCAAATAGAGTTGAAGGAGGCAGAGGTAGGTACTTGGCAAGTTAAAAATGATCAGCTGAAAATTGTTGTGTATAATTTAGCCAATAGTCTTCCTCGGGGCCAAATAAATTATAAAGCCTGATTCCTTCCAAATGGTTTTGAGGAAGGGTAGTCAAGGACAATGTTGTTATATGTCTTTTCTAGTCCTGTTAGATTGGAGCAACGTATCAGAGGGAGCAAACAAGTAACCTGGCCTATGAGTTATCCTTTATAACAAAAAGCGTGGATTTGAGAGGAATGCAAAAAGTGGCACTAGTAATGTAACCCAACAAAGAATGGGCAATTGAGACAACACATATCCTTCAAATAGATAAAATAGATAAAATCATATGCAATATATGTACCTTTCTCCTCTTAATCATAATTGCTGCTAAATGCATGTTTCCTTCACAGACACATAACTCACTGCAGCCTTAACTTGGGCATGTCAGCACTTAATATTTCCCACTAATGTTACATCTGGAGATGTTCAGATATTAACCACAAAACTGAGGGCAACTCTTAATCATTTGGCAAGTACTTGAAGGAAGAGAGGTAATATATCATTTTTTTCCCTTTATAGGTGCATTCCAGCAATATAACAATGTCACTCTTTAATAGTTGGTTGTAATTCTGAAAGTCTGTGACCAGCAAAGAGAATTGGTGATATCTTTCTTTAACTAGGACATCCACATGAGCCTGGCATATGAGCATGGTTATATGTGCATAATGCATGCCTATAGGTTTACAGGCTGTCACCAGTATTCCATTTGTACTGCAAGACTGATAGATCTTCAGTGGTAACATACCAGCTTTTATATTATCCAATTGGCTAAAAACATTTCCATCTTCTGTCCAGCTGTCCCATACCCTGGAGATCTGCAGTCAGTTAAGTACAGATAGTATAATTGTAGTCCTTGACTTACAACCACAATGTAAGTCTGGAATTACAGTAACAAGTCATGTCAGTTGTTAAATTAGTCGTGTGATTGACCCAATTTTATAATATTTGCAGTTGACATTAAGTGAATCTATGGACATTATCCACAAGAGCCATTTTCTACCAAAAACAAGATGTACCAAGACGCAGCAAAAAGCAATTGTCATATAACTATAGGATACTGCAAAGAGTTGCAAAAGCAGGTCAATTGCTGAGTGCCCAAAGTGCAATTAGGTGACTGGCATGACAATAGATGGTCAGAACTTCAAATCTGTATTGTAAATACCTTTTCTGGACTCCATCGTAACTTTGAACGATCTCTAAGTGACTAGTTATAAGTTGAGGACTACCTGTAATACCTGTAGTATCCTTCTATGCTGCTATGTTTCTAATCTCAATGAACTGTTGTTCTTTAATATTTGATTCTTTACTTAATGTGACAATTCTGCTGTCTTCTGACTGCTGTTTTAGATCTCAGACTCTGATTTGCTGCCTGCCTGCTGTTTTCTGTGGCCTTATGAAACTATGAAACAGGTGGCTGCTGTAATAGATTGTGAACTCTGCTTGTTTGGGATCTCCTGCATCTTTTGGTGGATAGCCAGTGGAATGATCCCTTTTAGGAGGATATTAAGCTAAAAGAAAAGGAATCATGTGGATATACAGTGATAAGGAAATCAATTGCTCTCCTGCCGAGCCTTAATGTTCAGATTTTCAGCTTTCATTTAACAATGAAGTCTCTTGTTCTTCCAAAGCCAATAAATAAAATATAGAATCACTATTTTGCCTATTTTATAAGAAAGGTAGTCTCCTGTATTTAACAGTAAGAAAATCCAGCACCAATGACAATTGCTGCCTGGATTAGAGATCTAGCAGATGAATTTGTACAATGTATTATGTTTGGTTAATGTTAATCATGGTTGGATTGTTTTTTTTTTTCATGGAATGTACTTTGAAATTAAACCCATCTGATTTGAATATTCATGAAAGCTTTCAAAATATCAGAAAAACTTCAGCTCATATGCTATTGTTAATTTATGAAAAAAGATAGTATTGCTAATAGAAATATCCAATACTTGGAATAGAGGTAACCCATTTTGCTGTACAAACCTTGGTAGAAAGATCAGGTTTTTTGTGATTAATACTAAGGTACTGATCTCTCAAAGCCTTGAGAAATCAAGTATGCAGTATATTCTTCATATAGTTGTACTGTGTTTCATTTATAAAATATGTTACTAAAATAAAGCACATACATAGGAAAAGTGGACAAATGTGTTCTATATGCAGATTACAGTTTTATACTACATTGCTGATCTATTCTTGTTTTCCTGAAACAACCTGCAGATATCTGATAATACACCTTTTGACAACTGATGCACCATTTAACAGTGGCAGAATGATATATCTAAATTTGGCATGGCAAAAAACCCACGAGTTAAATATAAGGTATTATAAAGATGCAAAGGAAAGAAGATGATTGGGCCTACCTGAGTTGAAATTGTATTTTGCAGTTTGCTATTTGATTTGGGTGAAAGAGTGCATACTTCTGAGAAACAGAAGGCTATTGAGTTAGTAAGAACACAACCTGAGATTTGAGTGGCATGGATATTTGTGATATGATAATGTTAAGTCCTCGGACTTACGACAACGCCAAAATACGCAAGCCGGCTGCATGTCGGAGCCCGATTGGCTAAGACGCGGGCAGCCAGCAAGCAGGAAATTGGGGCGTCCTGATTGGTTGCCAGTTTGACAGCTCGACTATAAACGAAGCTGTCAAACGCTGAGTTGCTGTTCTGTTCTACTGTTATTGCCTGTGGTGCTGAAGTGTTAAATAAAGCGTTCCTGTTTAGAACTTCATCTTGCCTCCGTTCCTGTCAGCCCGGGTGCCTACAATTTAACACTGGCGACGAAGGTGGGATTTCTGACAAGAACGGCTGGCTGAATGCCGGAGAACTCAAACGCTGTGGCTGCAGCCCTCACAACGGAGTCACTCTGAGCTGAATCACTTCAGAAGCTGGTCACTAGCCGGGGTGATGAGAGGTCACTAGGCGCCTACCGCCAACATCCGTCCTTCTCAGGATGGCCACATTACCGGCTTTCACTCCCTTCAAGCCTGCTTCGGAAACGTGGGACGACTACTTAACACATTTTGAATGTGTTCTCTGTGCCAACGACTTCGCAGAGCTATCCAGCACCAGGAAGCTAAGCTATTTTCTCAGCTCTTGTGGCAGAGAAATGTTTGCCACAGCACGAGCTTTGAAAGCCCCTCAAGCTGTCTATACGATGCCTTGGGAGATGCTCTTGGAGAAGCTTCGTAACCACTACGCTCCAACACCATCCCGCATCGCTCAACGTCATGCCTTTCGCCATAGGTTCCAGAAAGAAGGCGAGTCCATTAACAACTGTATAGCTGCCCTTCACACAGCCTCCCTAAACTGTCAGTTTTCAGACCTGGATGATCTCTTGCTGGATCAACTGGTCTGTGGTGTCAGAGACCTCAGGCTCCAATGTCGATTGTTAGCATGTCCTGAACTGACCCTGCAGATTGCTTTAGATGAAGCCAGGGCTTCAGAACTCTCTGAGCAATCAGCCTCAGAATTGCAAAGATACATTCCTTCCAGCTCGCTGCCCAGCAAAAGCCAAACTGTCCATCATGAGGACTCTGACCTTGAGGACTTTTCTGAGGAGGAGGAAGATGTCTGCCACCTCAGGGCTAAACCCAAAAGAGCTCCTATGGCAAAGTCACAACAGCCTTCCTGCCTTGGCTGTGGGGGGAACCACAACAGGGCTGAGTGTAGGTTCCACTCCGCCACATGCCATGGTTGTGGCAAGAAGGGTCACCTGTCCAAGGTCTGCAGGGCCACCTTGCCAGCCATGGAAGGCCCACCAGAACCAACCAACCAATGGAGATCCTATCGAAGGCCACCTAAACGCAAGGAAGACTGTTTCTCTGTCACCAGAGTTAACAGTCCTCCAGCTGAGGAAGTCAGCCAAGCCTCTGCAGCACCCTCCTCTTCCAAACTGTACCTCTCAGTTCAGTTGGATGGCAAACCATGCAAGATGGAGGTGGACACTGGCTCCTCCAGGTCCCTCATCTCGTGGGCCACAATAACCAGGTTGTTGCCCCATTTCACCAAACAGCGTCTTCAACCTTGCCCCATCGCTCTCAAGGATTACCAGGGCAAATTGATTTCGTGTCAGGGTTCCGAATAGCATCTGGACTTAAATCAGAGTCCGAGGCAAAGCATTCCTCAAAGTTTCAATTTATTAACAGAGCCATGTCAGCACGGCTGGGAGAAATCCCAAATCTGAAGTCTTCGGGGTTTCTCCACCCAGTTGAAAGTTCAAGCCTTTGTCCCCACACACCCAAGTTCATCACATGAAACAATCTTCATCTGGTAGCCTGGTAGGAACTCCACCTTCTTCCGTGCAGGTGCAGGACAAAGGATGACCTTGACAATCTAGAAGGAATTTGTTGTGGCTACATGCAGACATCCCTCATGCAACTGCCCCTCCCAAATTCCCATAGCAAAGAATACATTTTAAACTAGCATAAAGTGTGGCAGGCCAAAGATCCAAAGAAAATGGCTTTGGCCTGACATTCCGACTGTTGGCTGCAGCTCCTTCAAAGTCACTCACAGGGCCTTTTCAGGCCTACTGCCACTCATTGTGGTCAATGGACAATTGCCATCCCTCCTGGGCGTCGACTTGTTCTCTGCCCTGGGACTCACGGTGTCTGGCATCCACTCGACGACCCCCAACACAACATCACCTCAGAATTTGCAGACGTGTTCAATGGTGGCCTGGGTAACTATACGGGGAGCCCCATTTCCTTTAATCTGGACCCCCAGGTGGCCCCTATCCATTTAAAACCTAGGCGGGTTCCCCTCACCCTACGCCCCAAAGTTGATTTGGAATTGGATAAGTTAATTGCACAGGGGGTGTTAGAAGTAGTAGACCACTCTAAATGGGAGACCCCCATATTGATTCCCCTAAAGCACGATGGGTCCATCAGGATCTGTGTAGATTATAAGGCAACCCTTAACAAGGCCCTTCAGGCTAACCCTTACCCGGTGCCAGTCGTGCAGCACCTCCTGCATTCCTTGGGCCAGGGGTCTATATTCGCCAAACTGGATCTTGCCCAAGCTTATCAGCAGCTCCCGGTGAATGAGGCCACTGCCATGGCCCAAACCATCGTCACCCACCGGGGCGCTTTTAAGTGTAAGTGTCTCCAGTTTGGAGTTAGCATGGCCCCTGGCATCTTCCAATGCCTCATGGAATGACTTCTCCAAGGGTTGCAGGGAGGGGGGTGCCATACTTCGATGATGTGTTCATCTCGGCCTCATCTCAGCCAGACCTCCTTTCAAAACTCAGGGCTCCTGCGCTTCAGACAGGCTGGCCTTAAGCTTCGAAAAGACAAATGTATGATTGGGTTGCTCCGAGTGGAGTTTTTAGCCTCCGGCATCCACCCAACCCCATCCAAAGTGGAGGCTATCAAGAATGTTCCTACTCCTGTGTCTAGGGCTCAGCTGCAGGCCTTCTTAGGCCTGCTCAATTTCTACGCCATTTTTTCTTGCCTCACAAGGCTTCTGTAGCTGAGCCTTTACATAGGCTGCTTGATGCTAAGGCTGCTTGGCACTGGGGCCCAGCCGAAGCCAGGGCGTTTCAGGGTGTTAAGGATCTTTTGACCTCGCAGACTGTCCTTGTCCAATACAGTGACCATTTGCCGCTGCTCTTGGTGTGTGATGCGTCCCCATATGGGGTGGGGGCGGTACTTATCCACATCTTGCCTAATAGATCTGAGGCCCCCATAGCTTATTACTCCAGAACCCTTTCCCAGACCGAACGTAACTACAGCCAATTAGATAGGGAGGCCCTTGCATGTGTGGCTGGAGTACGTTGCTTCCATGATTACCTCTATGGTTGGCACTTCCATTTAGTGACCGACCATAAGCCTCTTCTGGGCTTACTCGCTGGGGATCAACAAAGCCCCCAGATGCTGTCTCCCCGCATATCTCAATGGTCAGAGTTCTTAGCTGGGTACAATTACCAACTGCACTATAGGCCAGGCAGGCTATTAGGGTACACGGACACCCTAAGCCGCTGCCCATTGCCCAGACCCATAGTAGACCCAGCTCCTGCTACCTCAGTTCTCCTTGTTGAGGAACTGCAAAGCCCCATTTCTGCAAGACAGATAGCTTCCCTCACGAGCACTGACCCCAAATCCTGGATTGGGCACACAGGGGGTGGCCCCAGGGGCCTGTCCCCTCCCCACTGCAACCCTTCATGGCTAGACAACACGAAATCTCTATTCAACAAAGATACCTACTGTGGGGGCATAGGGTAGTAATACCTCCAGGGGTTAGGCAAGCCATTCTTAAATGCCTGCATTCCGCCCACCCTGGCATTGTGTGAATGAAAGCACTGGGCCGTAGCTATGTCTGGTGGCCCAGGATGGACCAGGAGATAGAGGACTGGGTGACTCAATGCCACACTTGCCAGCAATCCAGGCCTGCACCACCTTCAGCCCCAATCCACGAGTGGGAATCCCCTAGGGCACCATGAGCCAGGCTCCACATGGATTTAGCTGGGCCAGTCCAAGGACGCACATTCCTTGTAGTAATGGATGCATATTCAAAGTGGGTTGAGCTGGCATTCATGGCTACCACCACTTCTGAGGCAATTGTCAAGGTTTTAGACAGGCTGTTCGCCACTCATGGACTCCCTGATACTGTGGTAACAGACAATGGGCCCCAATTCACTGCAGCCTCATTCAAAATGTTCCTGGCCAGACTGGGGATCCGCCATGCCCCCACAGCGCCAGCTCACCCTGCGGCCAATGGCCTGGTTGAAAGGGCAGTTAGATCAGCTAAAAAGGCACGATAACTGGCAGCACAGCATGTGCACATACCTGTTAGCCCAACACACCACCCCTTGTCAGGCCACCGGAGTTAGTCCTGCTGAGCTACTGATGGGCCGCTGTCTCCGAACTACATTGGACCGTCTGCCCCCCAACTTCGACTGTGGACAACCTCCTGTTCCTGACCAATGGCCCAGGGAATTCTCATTGGGGGATCCCATATTTGCCCTTAATTTAGGTGCTGGCCAAAAATGGCTGCCGGGACATGTGACCCAACTAACTGGACCCTGCTCTTATAGGGTCCAGCTCACCGATGGCCGGCTGTGGCACCGGCACATCAATCAACTAAGACGATGGGTCCCCTGCATGGAGCCTGCTCAGCCAGACCAGGCCCAAGCCTTCCCGGACATTTTTACCCACTCCCGGGCCCTGGTCTACCACCCAGACCTCCTACCCTCTCCGAGCCGTGAGAGGCATTTGTCTCCTACCAGGCCTGCCGAGTGCCCTGCTCCAGTGATGCCTTCTGTTCCGGACGACTCCGCGGCCAAGACGCAGGGAGAGGACCCACAACCAACTCCTCACTCTTCAGCCACCAGCCCTAAACTAAGGCGATCAGGGCGGAGCTGACGTCGCCCCGCGTACCTTGCCGATTATGCATGCGCAATCTGGGGGGTGAGGGGTGTTAAGTCCTCGAACTTATGACGATGCCAAAATACCCAAGCCGGCTGCATGTCAGAGCCTGATTGGCTAAGACGCGAGCAGCCGGCAAGCAGGAAATTGGGGCATCCTAATTGGTTGCCAGTTTGACAGCTCGACTATAAAAGGAGCTGTCAAACACTGAGTTGCTGTTCTGTTCTACTGTTATTGCCTGTGGTGCTGAAGTGTTAAATAAAGCGTTCCTGTTCAGAACTACGTCTTGCCTCCACTCCTGTCAGCCCAGGTGCCTCCGATTTAACAGATAAAGTCAAGGTTAATGTGGATTTTAAAAATAATTATGTTTAGATATGCCACATTTAAAATATGAAATAGATTCAAACCCAGGTTATGCCGAAAACCATCTCTGTGGCCCTAGCACAAGAAGATGAGAAGTAGACAAACATAAATGGCTAACTTATAATGAGATATTAGAATTTTGTCAAAGGGAATATAAAGTAAAATCAAGTGAATAACCTGTGGTAAAAGGATATAGTTGTCAATGGTTTTCTTACTTATAGTTATTAGAAACATTTAAAGGAGACAAAATAGTTTATGGTTCTGAACATTGTAAGACTGAATTTTAAATAGAATTGTATACAAATAATGAACATATTATTGCTAAAATGTATATTGAAATTAACAAGAACAAGGGAAGTAATGTAGGCTAAAAGGTATGATCTACAATGGAACAATGGGAAAATACGTAGTTTAAAGGGTTGAAATTTATACGATTATAATCTTAAATGATTTTTTAAAAATTGATATACTGTTGGTACATTTTGCTGGAAAATTGTATAAGGCACTTACGTTGAAAATGTGAACAAGTAAGGATATTTTATCATGTTTGGTGAACATGTTAAAAAGCTAGATTTTTTTTGGATTCAAAGAAACACATTGATTCAGGATATTTTAAAGATGGATAAACAGTTGGGACCATAGGTTTTTGTTTTGGAATTGATGAAAAAACAGTTGGAAAAAAGGTATGGAATTCTGTTTTTGTATTGTACATGGTAACTGCAGTGAGATTATTGTATGTAAAAAGGTGGAAAGACTCAAACTACCCACAATAGAGGAATATTCGGTGAAGACAATGAAATTTGCTAAGATGTCTAAATTGATTTATTTGATCAGAGAAAAGACAATTATCTATGTTTACTGCAGACTGGAAACACCTTATAGATTTTTTTGTATAAAACAGAAAAATTGAACTTATGATTTATGGTTTTGACGATTCCACAGAGTAAGCTATAGAAAGAACAAAATTATGTAACCACAGAGGAATTTATAATTCCTTTATAACTGTATATAATTGTAATTGTATTTATAACCGCTGTAAAGAAGATCAAAAGCAACTTTTTTTCTTTTTAGCTTTCTCTTTATTTATTTTTCCCTTTTTCTTTATATTAATTTACATTAGTTATTAGATATCTATGCATTAGATTTAGAGGAACTGTATGAACAAAGAAGTAGATCATAAGTTGTACATGGAGCAGGTCACAACTTCATTCTTTTTTATAAGGAGGCTGAACCAAGCAGGATTTCTAAATCCTTAGTGATTGGCTGCCAGTCAGTGTAGATAATATTCTGTTAGGTGGGTGAGTGCTTTGATTTGCTATAAATTAAATGTCACTGCTGTGAACCAATCATTAACTGCATACTTAAAAATCATTGTCTTAAAAGTCCCTTATTGGTCGCAGTTTCATAATTGTATTAAAAACTATTGACCAAATGGCACACGACTCCATGATTTTGAGATGTGTTTGGACTGCTTTGCTAAAGTCATACAGTTCATGTGATCCTTTGTGTTCACATATACTCAGAGAATATGCTAGCAAAATAATGTCTTTGGCAACTTGAAGAAATCTGAGAAATTTATTGTCTTTTTACATACCCTTCCCCTCCTCTAGGATAAACAGTAGGTGAAATATTGCAATTGAGCTATTTTGGTAGGTGTGCAGTTGGGCTGTCATATTATTCTTTTTCTTCAGATTGTAAAGCAGGATTGTCTGTAGCCCAAGCTGGCTGTTTTCAGTCTCCATTTCTTTAATCTTTGCCAATTTTAAAAATAACAAGAGTTCCATCATGTGATTTCTTTAAAATAATTCCCAGAAATTATTTATTGAGCTTGGCCTGATTACAGAGGAGGCAATAGATGTGTGCCAATATCTCCATTACAGGTTTTCCCGTCTCCAAAATATTTTAGACTAAAATAGAGTTCATAAAAGTGGCCTCCTTAGGGAAAAAAAACCCCTATTATTTGGGCAATTAGTTGTTTTCAGGATCCAATCTGGGTTGGTCACTGGGATCAGAGGTTTTGTATTCCAAGCTTTTGGACTCATTTTATTTATTTAGTTATTTATTTATTGAATTTATATTGCCGCCTATTTGCCCATGGCGACTCAAGGCGGCTTACAGAATATAAAACCACATTTAAAACAATAAAAACTAACAAAAAGAATCAAATAAATTAATATAAGTACAATATAACAAAATCACCCCCACCTCCACCCCCTGCCCCAGCGACAGCCGATCACACGAGCCATTTAATGGACTCCATCCCGCTCTGGGTTCCCTAGGTCCGCTGGCAGAACCAGGTCTTCAGCTCCTTCCAGAAGAGTATTAGAGTGGGGGCCATTCTAATCTGGGGGAATGATGTTCCAGAGAGAGGGAGCCACCATGGAGAAGGCCCTTCTTCTGGGTCCCACCAGGTGTATCTCCCTTGGGGATGGGACCCACAACATTCTCTGCCTCCCTGCTCTGATGGGTCAGGTAGATGTGACCGGCAAGAGATGGTCCCTCATGCTGGAGATAAGTTCCCTGAAGATGGGCTCCAGGATAATTCCAAAAGCTCAGAATACAAAACCTCTGGTCCCGGTGACTGACCCAAATTGGATCCTGCAACATTATCCTGGGACACATATATTTGCCTGCATTCATAATATATAGCTTATACTGTATATCTCTTAGACGCGTTGATGATTCCAAGTCAATTCAAAGTGCTAAGGAATACGAAACAAGGGTTTTATACTCTTCCTGAGCATGGTATCTTCCAGATATGTTGCTTTCATCATCTCATCTGGATAGGGAAGTCAGGACATCCGAGGCTATTAGATTTAGATAGGCTGTTATAAGTAACAGCCCCCTTTTGAGGGGTGAGGACTTCATGTCGGTGATTCTTGAAGACTACCTAGCCTAATCTCTGCAGTTTTCTTGAAAAGTTTCAGAAGTGGTTTGTCATTGCTTGTTTCCAATGGCTGAGAGAAAGAGACTGGACCAAGGTCACCCAGTGACTTTGTGCTCATGGTGGGACTAGGACTTATGGTCTCATGGTTTTTAGCCTAGTTCCTTAACCACTACATAAAGCTGGTTGTCTAATACAAATATAAAATCATTTCAACTATGGTGATGGTAGGGGGGAACTTTTAGGCAACTTTATTCAGCAAGCATGCTAACTGCAAGAAAATCATATTTCATGAGACTCAGATGGAAAATCTATTGTATCTGCAAACGTGCAATTTTCCCTCAAAAGAACCAGTCTGCATTTTTGTCACTGGAGGCGCTTAACACTTAAGGACACTTTTGCCTTTTTAAATATACCGTATTTTTCGGAGTATAAGACACACACACCCCCCAAAAGTGGGTGAAAATGTCTGTGCATCTTATACAGCGAAGATGTTGCCGAAGCCCTGCCCACCCCCAGGCTCCCACACTTCAGCCATTTTTGGCCTCCGTGTGTCACATTTTTGGTCTCCGCGCATTGCGTTTTCAGCCTCCGCATGCTCTGTTTTAGACCCGTTCCAGACTGCAGGGATCGCCACAGCACATCGCTGCCAATCGCTGCCTCCGCATGCCCCGTTTTTGTCCTCCATGCATCGCGTTTTTGGCCGGTTCCAGGCGGCGGGGATTGGAGGCGGAGGTGGCGCATAATGAATTGGGGAGCATTGTCAAGGTTTTTTTTTTTTTTTTTTTTTTTTTTTTTTTTTTTTTTTTTCCTTGTAGAGATTTTTATGTTTTTTAATTTTCTTCCATT
>QLTV01003405.1:46976-57622 GCA_003457575.1 Thermophis baileyi
ATAATTTACAAGATCAAAACAGCCAAGGGGGGGGGGGGGAAGAGGGGGGGAGGGGAAAAACCATAAACTGAAAATGGATTGAATGACAAACACATAAAGTTAAAAAAAAACTGAAGGAAAAGTTTGTTAAAGGGATAAAATAGTGAATATAATCAGACTATATAAAGGAATTCAGGGTTGCTGGAAATCCATCCCAACCGGAGGAAGTGTAGCACAGAAGAAAGAAGGAGGGGAGTGAGAGGGAGGTTAGTAAGAAGGAGAGGGAAGAAGAGGGGTGTAGAGGAGGAGAGAGAGTAGGAGGGGAAGTAGAGAAGAGGAGTTGAGAGAGAAGGGAAGTAGTTTAGGAGGAGAAGAAGGGAGAGGGGAGTAAGGGAAGGAGGGGCTATAAAAAGAAGAGGGGATGAAAAAAAAAGCAACCCTGTATTTAATAATGCTATAAGAAATGTATACAAAATAGTTAATGAATGTATAAAAGTTGTAAAAGAGAAATGAACTGATAAAAGTGTGAATGTCTATATGGAAATAAAAATAAAAATTTTTACAAAAAAAAAAAGAAAAAGGATATGGCTGGGTTACAGCTTACTGGGCTCGGTCCACTGGCCAGGTGAGTTGGAGTCCTGCAAAGGTCACCAATTGTGAGAAGGAAAATCTGGTCCGGATTTCAGCAGTGAAAGGAAAGAAAAAAGCTGGTGTTACTTGAAGAGGAGAAAGTTTTATTTCCAAGAATCAAAGCCCATGGAAGATAGACTACAAAATATGAAACATTCTAGCAACAATATTTATAGTATTCTAAATCAGTTTCTTAATTCGTTTTCCTTGTTTATTTTTGGCATTCTTATTAACCCAAAAAAGAGCTGATTAAATCAAGCAATGATTGAATCTTTTCCTTTTAACTATAAGTGTTATAATTAAGTTTACATAGTGAAAATTAAGTTTTGTGTATTTGCTTGTTTTTATAATTTAAAACAAGTATTTAATTAATTCTCATGTTTGCTTGTGAGTTTAAAGGATTTCCTTTCTATTATCGCTTGTCGGCTTTCCCCCCCTCCACTCTCCTGAGCTCCTGTCAGCTATTAGCAACTTTGTCTCACTGATCAGTAACTTTGTTAAACCTTAGGTTAGTCAATATGTGATTTCTTGTACAACATTTCTAATACAATTTATACAAATTTATAGATCCTTCCCACAGCATGTACTAGTGTCTCCGGATGTTATAGACTACAATTCCCTTACTCCCCAATACCTAGGTATTTCATGTACTATAGTCCAAAAAAGTATCTAGAAAACATCAGGTTCCCTATCCTTGGCTCAATCACAATGCACCAAGGCACAGTCTTTTTTCAGTTTATTTGGTTCAGATATTTAAATGCTATGTGACAGTAACCTGCCAACTATCCCTCAGTACATACATATGGGTATGTTATTGCCATTTTTTGCATATGCATTTTGAAAAATATGTTATGGCCATTTTCTGCTATATTCATTTTGAAGATTAAGAGAAAGACCTGCAACAATTTAACAGATCAGTTAACAGCACTCTGAAACCAGAGCAAGGATGGGGAGGAAGGGAGAACATAAGAGAGTGATATAAAAAAATTTGATCTACAGATTTTATAATCCAGTTAATTATTTTTATCACATGATACACTGGTACTTGGAATTTACAACCATTTGATGAACTAAGAGCTAAAGTTCAATACACAGCTAGATAATTGATAGATGATAGATAGATAGATAGATAGATAGATAGATAGATAGATAGATAGATAGATAGATAGATAGATAGATAGATAGATAGATAGATAGATCCAATGTATATTAATTTTATTGGTAATGAATATTGCTATGCACAGATTCAATTAATCTGTATAATATTTCTTCAGTGCAGCTTGTGTTCTATTAAATAAATGGAGACTGGTTTAAAATAATTAGTTTCTAATCTCTGTTATCAACCTATGGTATTTTAAGAACATGGGTAAGAGCTGCTATTAAAGCCTACCTTGTGAAGATTCATGCAGCGAAGCAGAAATACCTCTCTGCACAAATTGCATCTGCAAATAATTGCCCAGTGGCCCTTTTCAGGATGACCCGATTCCTCCTGGGGAAGGAGGACTCAGGGGTTCATCTGCAGGGGCATGCTAAGGAATTTAGCAATAGCAATAGCACTTAGACTTATATACTGCTTTACAGTGCTTTACAGCCCTCTCTAAGCGGTTCACAGAGTCAGCATATTGCCCCCAACAATCTGGGTCCTCATTTTACCCACCTCGGAAGGATGGAAGGCTGAGTCAACCTTGAGCCGGTGAGATTTGAACCGCCGAACTGCAACTAGCAGTCAGCTAAAGTAGCCTGCAGTACTGCACTCTAACCACTGCGCCACCTCGGCTCTGGAAAATCAATTTGATGATTTTCTAAATATAAAATACAAAGAAAAATGAAAATAAAGGGAAAGTAAGGGAGGAAAAAAGGGAAAAGGAAAAAGTGTAGGGGAAAAGAGGAAAAAGAAAGAAAAGCCTTGATTGCCAACTCTTTTTAGAGCAGTAGCAATAGCAATAGCAGTTAGACTTATATACCGCTTCATAGTGCTTTGCAGCCCTCTCTAAGCGGTTCACAGAGTCAGCATATTGCCCCCAACAATCTGGGTCCTCATTTTACCCACCTCAGAAGGATGGAAGGCTGAGTCAACCTTGAGCCGGTGAGATTTGAACCGCCAAACTGCAGCTAGCAGTCAGCTGAAGTAGCCTGCAGTGCTGCACTCTAATCACTGCGCCACCTCGGCTCTTTATAAGTAAAATAAGGTAATAATATGCAGCCTCAATTTTTGCTTTTACATGCTAATATATATTAGCCATTTCTATAACAACAAACCTATCTAATCAGCAAAACCCAAAATCAGTTTCATTTTTTTCCACCTGAAGCACAAAGTCCAGAAGCTGTTTCCAAGTAGAAACAAAGTTACCTGTATTTTTTTCTTTAATTAAAGCAGTTGATTTAGCCATCTCTGCTAACTCCATCAGCTTTTGCAGCCATTCGTCCATTGTGGGAATTAAAGTATCTTTCCATTTTTGTGCATAGAGCATTCTTGCTACTGTCAGCATATATAACATTAAAGTCCCAAATTTTTTCCCCCCAAGTTCTTTGTCCATTAAGCTGAAAAAGGAAAGTCTCTGGTTTTATCTTTACATTCACTTTAAGAATCTTCTGTATTAAGATGTGAATCCTGCTCCAATATTTCTTTGCTTTGTCGCAGGTCCACCATAGATGATAAAAAGTTCCTTCTTTACATTTACATTTCCAGCATACATTTGACAATTTATCCAGTGTTAAATACAATTGGTACATCATTTTATAAAAAATTTCTTTTAAGTTATAATTTAATGTAAATATTAAACCCTTCGTCCACATGCTTTCCCTTTTTTCAAGCATTATATTATTTCCAAAACTCTTTGCCCATTGGATCATACAATGCTTCTCATGTTCATTCTCCAAATTCAATTTTAATAACAGAATAGAGTTTACAGTTAATTTTTTGCTAAGTCAAATCCACAACTTTTTTTAAATCTAATTTAAACCTTTCTTTCAAATGTAAATATGTAAACCAATGACAGACACATCCTTCTAATTCCAGTTCCTCTTTGGATTTGAGGGTAGATTCACCATGATTAAAAAGTATTATTTGACTATAGGTCCACCAGTTTGGCCTTGCCACCATTTCTTTTCTGAAAAAGCTTTCTGGGGTAACACCCAAAGAAGCATCTTCGTAGAGAACCTTATTTTATATTTATTCCAAACCCTTTGTCAGCCCTGAAGCCATTTTGGGAGCATCTTCAGGGCTGCCACAGCGAGGCCGGTTGGAGCTATGGGAATGGGAGTGGGGAGGTAGAGATAGCTGGGGGGATGTGTAGCCAAAATAACATTCTTTCCCGTGGGAGCCAAGGACGCTCCACCAGGTGTTGGAAAGGCGTGGACCAAAGCCCACTGGAGATGGGACTGTGACCTGATTGGACCATGTGATGGATGTGTGACCTGGGGGCAAGAACTTTGGGTTTTGATTTGGGTAGGGAAAACCTCGGGCCCTTCAGAGTTGGGTTTTCCCCAGCTGTGCCAATATGACATTCCTAATAAATTCATACTTTGAGGAAACTCCAGGACTCAGAGTTTTGATTGCCTTGGGTCTGTTACTTGGAACCCTGACACCCTTACAATGGCAAAATCTAACAAAGTGGTTGTTGAAATCAACATTTATTTTAACCTTATCAGCTAAAGACATTCTCATATTCAGTGAAACATTAGAAGAACACATTAAACTAGTGTGCCAGGTCTTGAAGAAACTCCTAGCGGCTAAACTATATGCGAAGCTGTCAAAATGCGAGTTCCACAAGACCTCCCTAGACTACCTGGGCTACCGAGTGTCAAACGAAGGAATTGAAATGGACCCGGGTAAAGTAAAGGCGGTATTAGACTGGCAACCCCACGCACCCGCAAGCAGCTTCAAAGCTTCCTGGGGTTTGCTAACTTTTACAGGCAGTTCATCCCGGCCTTTGCAGAGGTGGCGCTACCCCTGACGGAATTATTGAAGACAGGGGGGGCGCTCCAAAACCACGACCAGGCCAGCCGCTGGCTTGGTCCCTGGACTGCCAACGTGTTTTTGAAAAGCTAAAGAAACTTTTTGCTGAGGAGCCCATTCTCAAGCACCCTGACCCCAAATGGCCATTCGTGGTCCAGGCGGATGCCAGCGATGTGGCCGTAGCGGCAGTGCTCCTGCAAACCAACCTCCAGGGCCAGCTACAAGCCTGCTCATACATGTCCAAAAAACTCACCGACACCGAGAGGTGGTGGGCAGTGTGGGAAAATGAAGCATATGCTGTCCGATGGGCTCTCCTCACCTTGAGACACTTCCTGGAGGGGAGTAGAGTACCGTTTGAAGTTTGGACTGATCACAAAAACTTAGAAACCCTAAACGCCCCCCAAAAACTCTCTCTCAAACAAGTCCGCTGGGTGCAGTACTTCAAACAGTTCAACTTCGAATTAAAATACATCCCGGGGGGGAAGAACCTGCTCGCTGATGTCCTGTCCAGGAAACCACAATTCAACAGCCGTCATGAGGAAGTAATCCACGCCATCATCCCTCCCTCCCAACCAGCGGCTCAAGCCATCACCAGAGGCCAAACCAGACGCCAAGACACCCCCGCAGAAGACCCAATGACAAAGACGTTAAAATCAGCGCTTCCGGCAGACCTGTCATGCCCCCGTCGGAGTCTGAATCTGCGGGGGAAGGTGAGCTGGAACAAGAACTGACAGCAATTGAGAGGGCAGCTCCGTTGGCCTTGGAGGAAACTGGGGAAGGGCAGAGTCAGTCCAGGCAAGGCTTTTCGGAATTAGTAAGGCCTGCAGGCAGGGAGGAACAGAGGCAGGATGAACATGAGAGACAGAGCTCAGACGAGGAGCAAGGACCACCCCCTCCTGATGCAAGGGCTTGGAGAGTGCAGAGAAGGTGTGATCAACGCAGACAGAGCAGGCTACTTGCAAGGAGAGTGCCCCGCCCATCTTCACCAGGCACACCTGGGGAATGAGACTTAAGGAGATGCTGTGGGGAGGGGCATTTGTCAGGAACAAATGCTGAGTTCCTGAAGTGTTGCATGCCGACATTTGAACTTGCCAAGAATCCTTGCATTCCTTTTGGCATTCTGGACTAATTACCTGGATCTTTTGCTCCCTGAACTCCTTGATTTGCTCTTGTTTTCCCAAATACATTTGGGATTTATTGCCGTGCAGCCTTGGTGCAGACAGCACTGGGCTGGACTAATTGCAGCCAGAGGCTGCTTGAGGTTTGTGTGGGGGTTTGTTCTCACTCTGCTGTGGGACTTGCCAGAAACGTGGGAGCGTTTGGGGAAATTTGGAGCAATAAGGGGGCAGTTTGAACTGCCAGCTGTGTGTGTGAGCTCTGTGCCGTGCCCTGGGTCATCACAGACCCGTAGTTCAATGACAACAAGGACACCCTGATCCTGAAGGATGGACTAGCCTGGAAGGGGGCCAAGCTGTACATCCCCTCCAGCTTGAGGCTTCAAATCCTGCAGTGCAGCCACGACTCCAAGCTTGCTGGACATTTTGGGTATCTGAAGACCCTGCACCTAACCAGGAGGCAATTCTGGTGGCTCAGGATGAAAGCAGACATGGAGGACTATGTAAAAAGCTGCGCCACATGTGCTGCCATGAAGAAAAGACCCAGAAAACCCCCGGGGCTTCTCCAGCAAGTGGCAGACCCAAGCCGGCCCTAGGAGGAAATTGCCATGGACTTCAAAGTCGAGCTCCCAGAAAGTGGCGGGAACACGGTCATTTGGACCGTGATTGACTTATTTTCAAAGCAAGCCCACTTCACAGCCTGCTCAGGATTACCCTCAGCTAGAAAATTAGCTAGATGTTCATAAGGCAAATATACAGGCTGCACGGAGTGCCCCGCAGGATAATTTCCGACAGGGGGGCCCAGTTTACCGCAAAAATTTGGAGGGAATTTCTAAGGGCTATAGGGTCCACACAGGGGCTTAGCTCAGCTTTTCATCTGAGCACGAATGGGACGGTTGAATGAGCGAACACCATGGTCGAGCAGTATTTAAGGTGTTACGTGGACTACCAGCAATCCAATTGGGCAGACTTGCTGCCTTTTGGGGAGGTAGCCTACAACAATGCAGTGCACAGTAGCACTGGCCTGACCCCTTTCCAGGTCACCAGTGGCATGGAGTTTGTCCCCATGCCTGAACTACCCAGGGAACCGCCATCCTCCATGTCCCTAAGTGAGTGGATGGAATCGCTGAGGCAGGGTTGGGAAAATACAAAGCGAGCCTTAGTAGGAGCGGCAAAGTCCTATAAAATGCAAGCCGACAAATGCCGCTCCCCCCAGCCTCCCTTCCAGATCGGAGACAAAGTGTACCTGTCAACAAAGTATCTAAAACTAAAGCTACCATATAAAAAACTGGGCCCTAAGTTCATAGGGCCATTCCCGATAGTGAAAGTGATAAACCCTGTTACCGTTCAGCTTAGACTCCCACGCTTGTTAGGGAAAGTGCATCCGGTGTTTCATAGCAGCCTGTTAAAGCCGGCAGTAGGTTCCTGGCTAAGGCCGGTAGACCAGGCAGCCCCAAGACCCATCGTAATACAAGGGGAGACCCATTACGAGGTAAAAAGGATCTTAGACTCACACATACATCAGGGTCGCTTGCAATACCTAGTTCACTGGAAGGGGTACCCCCTAGCTGAGGCCACCAGGGTCAAGAGTTGGGATGTAAAGGCAGACAGGTTGATTAAACAGTTCCATGGCAAATACTCCCATAAGCCCAAGGGGCCACCGGGGGGGGGAAGAGGAGGTTGACGGTGATACAGATTAACCTCCCTTTCATTTTCTTCCTTCTCAACAGAGGGGGGGCAGCCTGTCAGCCCTGAAGCCATTTTGGGAGCATCTTCAGGGCTGCCACAGCGAGGCCGGTTGGAGCTGTGGGAATGGGAGGGGGGAGGTAGAGATAGCTGGGGGGATGTGTAGCCAAAATAACATTCTTTCCCGTGGGAGCCAAGGACGCTCCACCAGGTGTTGGAAAGGCGTGGACCAAAGCCTGCTGGAGATGGGACTGTGACCTGATTGGACCATGTGATGGACGTGTGACCTGGGGGCAAGAACTTTGGGTTTTGATTTGGGTGGGAAAAACCTTGGGCCCTTCAAAGTTTGGTTTTCCCCAGCTGTGCCAATATGACATTCCTAATATACTCATACTTTGAGGAAACTCCAGGACCCAGAGTTTTGATTGCCTTGGGTCTGTTACTTGGAACCCTGACACCCTTACAATGGCAAAATCTAACAAAGTGGTTGTTGAAATCAACATTTATTTCAATCTTATCAAACCATAAGTAGGCATGCCATCCAAATCTTAATTCATGGCCCTCCAAATCGAGTGACCTCTTATTTTGGAAAATCACCCACTCTTTAAGCCACACCAAACAAAAAGCATCAAAGTACAAATTCAAATCTGGTAAACCCAAACCTTCTCTTTCTTTAGCATCTTGCAGTAATTTATATCTAATTCTTGTTTTTTTCCCTTGCCATATGAACTTAGAAATATCCGTTTGCCTCGCCCCTCCCCTCCCAGCAACTCCTGCCTTGAAGAGTCTGTGGGGGACCAAGAGAGGCTCCCCCTGCAGCTGCCTAGAGTCCCGCGTGGGCTCAGAGGCCGCCCACCTGCCCCCACGGGCTCCTCCCACTCTTAGATCTGGGGGCCACGCCCACCCACCGCAGGTCTTCAGGCTGCTCTCCTTGGGGGGGGGGCGCCCGCAGCCTCTGGAGACGGAGCCCCGACGTGGCCTGGGAGGGAAGAGGCAGAGGGAGCCCCCGCCCTCCATCCCGCAGCTCAGCTGGGAGGAAGCCTGTCCAGTCACTCGCCCGCCTGCCCCGCTCCTCTCCGGCCCATTGTGCTCCAACCGGCTTCCTGGTGAGGCTCCCGGCCAGCCCCGAGGAGGCTTCTGCGGGGACAAGGAGGTGGGAGGGAAGGGGGCTCAGGCAGACCGCCTGCCGGGGTGGCATTGCCTGACCTGGGCGCGAGGCAGACAAGGGGCTTGAGTGACAGCTGTCTGTTCGGGTGAGGCGAGGTGTCAGGGTTCCAAATAGCATCCAAAATTAAATCAGAGTCCGAGGCAAAGTGTTCCTCAAAGTTCCAATTTATTAACAGAGCCATGTTGGCACATCTGGGAGAAACCCGAATCTGAAGCCCCCGGGTTTCTCCACCCAGTTGAAAGTTCAAGCCCTTGTCCCTACACCCCCAAGTCCATCACTTCGACCAATCTTCAACTGCCAACTTGGTAGCATCCACCCATCTCCTCCCGTGCAGGTGCAGGAGTGCGAAGACAAAGGATGACCTTGACTATCTAGAAAGAATTTGTTATGGCTACATACAGACAGCCCTCATGCAATTCCCCCTCCCAAATTCCCACAGCAAAGAATACATATTAAAATAGTATAAAGTGTGGCAAGCCAAGGACCCCAACTAAAATGGCTTCGGCCTGACACAAGGGGGAGCAGGAAGGCAGCGGCAGAAGCAGCCTTTTGTGCTTGGGGGAGGGGCAAGGAGTGCCTGCTGGGGGTGTGGGAATCAAAGCCACCTGAGCCACTTTCTGCCAATCACTGGAGTTTTAATCCCACCTTCAAAATAAAAGCCAAAGGGGTGACTTTGAGACAATCATCAGAGGACTTTGAGTTCTAGTCCTGCCTTAGTACTTATTGATTGGGGGTGTGAAACTTGGAAATGTTTTCTCAGAGTAATGTGGGATACCAGAATTAGGGATTCCTACAGTGTGAGATGGCCGAGTGTCCAATACTGTGTGGTGTGATGGAGGAAAGTGAAATTGTGGGGAAATGCCTGTTCTATCTTGGGCAAAGCCATAAGTCTCTGCCTTCTACTTGTGGGAGAACCAGAGGCATTTGTGTGGTCACTGTAAATCTTAAACTGACCTTGGTCTGATGATCCATCAGAGCTTTTTTTACCTGCTTAAAATAGAATTTGCAAAGGGATTCTATTCACAATTAGGAGCCATTCTGAAACCTAAACATTGATTACCAATTGATCAGCAATCTGTGGGGTTGGAAAGCAGAACAGCTTCCATGGGTGCCTGTTCATAGAAACCTAGAAGTCCCCACCCTTATTCACCCCCTTCATAGGTAGTCTGCTAATTACAATCACAGTTGTGAGCAGAATTTCCGTTGGTAAGCAAGGTAATTTCTAAGCAAGTCATGCCTGATTTTCAACTTTTTTTGCCATGGTTATTAAGCAAATCACTGGAACAACTGCAGTTGTTAAGTGAATCATTGGTCATTAAGTGGATCCAGCTTCCCCCATTGACTTTGCTTGTCAGACCTGGGATGCTGCAACCATCCTAAATTCATGCCAGTTGCCAAGCACCCAAATTTTGATCACGTGACTGTTGGGATGGTTGTAAGTAGAGATGTAAAATTTCCGGAAATTTTGAAGCTCGGAAAAAAACCCGGGTTTTTTCCATTTTTTTGGGAGGGGGGGGGGAATGGAAATTTTCAGAAAAATTGAAAAAATACTACATTAGCACTTTTTTGTCTTTTTAAGATTGAAAGTCATTCTGTTACTTTAAGAACATAAAATATGACTATGGACAATTTGACTTGGCATGAGGCCTAGTGAAGAGGACAGAACAAACCAAACACACCCACTAACATGCAAAAGCAAAACTGAAACCTTTTTCTTGTTACAATAGCAGCACCTCCTAAAGCAGCGGTTCTCAACCTGTGGGTCGCGACCACTTTGGGGGTCGAACGACCATTTCACAGGGGACGCCACGCGCGTTAGCCCGCCATCTTGGTGCCACCGTCACTTGCAGGGGTGAAATGCTATCAAACACACCCACTAACATGCAAAAGCAAAACTGAAACCTTTTTCTTGTTACAATAGCAGCACCTCCTAAAGGAAGAAATGCATACTATTCTTGCAGTGGAGGGTTCAGTTTGTTACCTAGGACTTGCTTGTCCTCACTCAGTGCACAGAAATTAGAATAATCTGATATCATACATTTTTTTTAGAAATGATTTGGAAAATATTTGAACACCCTGTCTTAAAATATTTTATTCATCATGTTAAAAT
>QLTV01003406.1:0-10148 GCA_003457575.1 Thermophis baileyi
CCTGGCAAGGCTCGGAGACTGCCCGGCACGCCCATCCGCCGGCTCTTCACTTTCTGCCTGCCCCGCCAATGCCCCAGTCAGCCTGGAGCCCGGCGGACCCTGAGGCCGGAGGAGCTCCATAGGTGCGCGCCCCAACGCACACCAAAGGTCCCAGAGCCAAAGCCAGGAAGGCGAGAGGGGCGGTGGCAACCGCGCTCCGGCAGTGTCGCGTCCCGTGTCATGTGCCATCTGGGAGCGTGATCTCCTGGCTGGCGGGGGCCTTCCTCACCTGGAGACCGCACTCCCGGACGGCACATGACAGGGGACGCGACGCTTCCAGAGCACGGTTGCTGCCATCGCCCCTCTCGCCTTCCCAGCTTCGGCTCCGGGACCTTTGTGCACCTATGGAGCTCCGCTGGCCTCAGGGCTGGTGGGGGCTTTGGCAGGGCAGGCAGAAAGTGGACAGCCTGCGGATGGGCATGCCGGGCGGTCTCCGAGCCTCGCCAGGAAGGTAAGCCTAGCGCCGGCCAGGCCCACGCGCTCCTGCCCGTCCCTCGCTCTGGCCATCTCCTGGGAAGTTCGTGGGAAGTGGCAGCGGGCGGAGCTGGGCAGGGCGGAGCCACCGGTGCAGCAGCGCCCGGTGAGGAAGGCTAGGCGGGGAGGCACGGCTGATTGTCTTGTTGTCCCTTGGGGCAGATGGGCTGGAACAAGTGCAGTTGAGCGGGGCCGGGGCAGCGCAGCCTATTGTGCCTTCTCTTGCCCCGCTCTCCATCCCAGAGGGCCACGCATCCCCCCCGCCAATCCTCCGTAAAACCGCCCGCCCCATTTCTGCAAAGGTAGAGCCCTGCAGGACGATCTGAAGAGAGATGCTGTAGAAAAGGCCACCTTCCACCTGTGCCTCCCATGCCAGCTCTGCGGGACTTGGGGCTCTGAAGCAGCCCACTGACTTCCAACCCGGTGCCGCGGTCCGAGTTCCCAGAGTGGCGCCGGTGGTCGGCTGGGCTGATCCGCAAAGAGAGCAGGCAGGTGGCTGGTTGAGAAGCCAGTGGGCTGCTTTGGAGCCACAAAGCGCCACGGAGCTGGCACGGGTGGAAGGCAGGAAAAGCGTGGTGGGAAAAGCGGCAAATGGGCGATTGGGTGGATATGGGCGGCAGGGGCGAAGGGACAGGACTGGTTTGGTGAACCACCTGCCGCCCCCCTTTTTGAATTTTTTTTTATTTTTTCCTTCTGTGCATGTGCAGAAGCCAAGTTTTGGGCGCCCTGAGCCAGTGTCTGGGTGGAAAAGAAGCCTCTAAGCTTCCAAGTTCAGCAGCAGGCTCGGTCCCTTCACAGGGTCGCTTTTCTCCATGCCCGATAAAGATCAAAAGGTGCAGAGCAGCCTTTAAGGACAAAGTCAGCATAGCCGCCTAGAGGTAAGAAAAGGAACCACTGAGGGAAGGAACTCTCTGGGACGGGTAAACAAGTGTGGGGTGGCGAAGGGGAGAGAGAAGAGAGAGCGCTGGGCAGGAGCCAGGAGGAGGAGGGCAGCGACTCTTCTTCTTCACCTCAGCCTCAAAAGCCAAACACTCAGCTGCACTGAAAGGCTTTGTGGGGGGGGAGCACAATTATTATTAGTAGTAAACAAACAGTGGTTTGCAGTTTGTGTGTGCATATTATTGGTGGCTCGTCGCTGGGGCAGAACACCAGGTTACATTTGCACCAGGTTACAGGTTGCAAAGAAAAGACCCTTGCTTGTAATATATGGTTTTTCAGATTAATCATTGCATTATATTCTCCTCCTATTAGTTTTACCCATAAGAAAATTATAACCATTGCATTAAATCGATCCATCCTATACCTTCAGGGATTATGATATCACTATCTCCTAGGACTACTGTGTTCAAGGCAGTTGATCAGGTTAAATGTCCCAATTCTTACACATAGAATCTACCCAGTCTTCCACTATTACTATATCACAAGGTTCTTCACAAGCACATACTGGTCCACAATCACAACAATGGTAACAACAACAACATACAGTGAAACAATTACAATCACAGAACCAACACATCCTGTAGGGTGCAAAGTTCCACAGCTTCTTTTGGGATCTTCAGATGGAATAACAGAGGCCACCACTCAGGCAGGAAAAATCAAAAAGTTGGTACTCCTGCAACGAGAAAAATCACAAACAAAACCCATTCATACCACAATGGCCACATCAGTTTTTGGTAATGTTTATTCTCAGCGGGTCTTCTCCAGGAAGCACTTTCCACTCTTTAAGTTCATCAACTGGTCCTTTTACACGTGAGTAGTGGGTCCATCCTTCGGCGTTTGTCCAGACTGCTGTTTCAGTGGTCAACAGGAGTTGGTAGGACCTGTCCCGGTCTTGGTTACATTTATCCTCACGTCAGCTTTTATCAGGACCCAATCACCAGGCTGGAACTTATGGACAGCAAATTCATGAGGTAGGGTTTGAGCTAGTAGTAGTCTTTTGTTTCTGAGGTAAGATAAAGAAGAGGAGAGGCCAAGTATACAGTTCTTTACAAACATATCTTTAGTTTCATATTGTGGAATTTCCAAGTGTGGTAATCCAAACATCATTTCATAAGGTAAAAGATCCCTTTTTTGGCAGGTTGAATTCTAAGCAAGGCCAAGAGTAAACATTCAGTCCATGGCATAGATGAATTTGCATTCCACAGAACATGACAGCACTTTTGCAGTAAAATGAGTCCCTTGGTTGGTGCTTATAGCTTCTACTATCCCATATCTAGGTTTTATCTGTTTCAATATAGGTTTTGGTGACTACTGCTGCAGTGGCTCTCATGGCTGGATAAGCCTCAACCCATCCAGTCAAGTGATCCACTATCACCAATAAATATTTAAGTCTCCCCACTTGAGGTAGTTTAATAGAATCAATTTGGATGTATTGAAATGATCTCACGCTAAATGTTGCCCTCCCTTTTCTTTATGTGTAGGACTTGTTTATTAACTCTTTTACATACTATACAATGGTCACATATTTGTTTAGTTACTGTATACAATTCACAGCATCCATAAGCTTCCAAAAACAAATCACATTAGCCCCCCCGCCTGATGTAGTACTTCCAAAATCAACATTTGCCTTCCATCAGGCAATACCCATTTCCGCTTGCTTCCACTTTCTCTAACTTCTTCTGCTCACTTTCATTAAACATTCAATTCCTTCTACCTCTGCCATCCTGGCTTCCAAGTCAGCTAAGTTGTTGCCTCAAGCTTCAAAAGAATTCAAAGCTTGATTTAAGGCATACAATTCACAAGTCTGTGCAGACCAACTTAAAGGTAACTTTCTAGCTTCTACCAAAAGTCCTTCTCTTCCCATTGTAGGAAGTTAGCACCCACCCCTCTCCTAGAAGAATGAAATATTCTAGGAAATATTAAAAAGGCAGAATATTATATTTTCCCTAAAGGAGAAACATGTTTCTAAAGACATAAACTCAGAGACTCAGCTCCCTGCCCCCCCCAGCAGATATTTTGATGCCAACCTATCTACAAGACAAAAGGCTGGGCCAGCTTATCTACAAAACAAAAGACCTTCACCCTCAGGACATAATAGGATTAGCCTTCACTCAAGATCCAAACCAGGACAAAGCCATTAAGCCATAATAGGAATTGCCCAACACCCTTTCAGAACACAACCCCCTCCATTACATCATCACCCAGCAAGATTCAGCCAAGCCTGGGACTCAAGACAACCTACAAAGTTAACCCTGCATGGCCCCATGGGAGTCTGACAACCAATGGGATACCTGCCCTTATCTCTCTCACCCATGTTCTCAATTTCCCAGGACCTCAAACCATGTGGTCCTATCCACCATTAAACCATCTTTCCAAATAGCCTCCATGTTTCCAGTGTCTTCCTCCCCACTTGGAACTAAACCCAGATGGACATTTCTTCCAACACCATCTATAAACAAATTAATCCTTCTCCCAAGGGAATATCCATTAAATCAAGTCTAACCCTAGGCTATAATACAATTACCCCAACACAATAATGTTCAAGATCCAAATCTCCCTATAAATCTCCTGTTTATCCTTGACAGACAGGGTCTAGCATTTTAGACAAAAATGCCACTGGCTGTCTTTTTCCTTCCCACTTCTGGGTTAAAACCCTCAAAGCCATTCTCTTATCCGTGTAACACTAGGCTCTTCTTCCAATAGTTTTGCATACAAGACTTTATTCAAAATAGCGTAATTATCTATTCACAGCCTACAATATCCAGTCATTCCTAGAAATTTCCTCAACTCCTTCAGGTGTTATTTTTTACTACTTTCATTAATCAAATGTCCTAAGTATTTTATCTCTCTTTCTACATATTGTAAATTCTAACTCATCTCTGTAACAATTCCTAAAAGGGCAACAACTTGTGCTGCAAACAAACAAACAAACAAACAAACAAACAAACAAACAATGCATAGGATGGAGCACCTTGACTCCTAAGCATTCAAAATGCACACAAACATAAAGATATAAAAGAGGGAGGTAAGAAGAACAGCTTCAAAAATAAAACAAACAATATAAATGAGGTATTTTGGGTGAATGCTCTGAAATATATTTGGGTCAAACTTTAGTGTCAATTCTCTGCTTTTAGTAAAATGTGAGTCAGATTCAGATTCCATTCAGATGGAAACAAATTCTCATTAAGTAGGTTAAAAACATTTACAAATGTAAGCAAAATATTTCAAAATAATTTCTTTTATATAGGTTTAATTAAGCATTTTAAACCCCAAAAATTTCCAGGAAAAAAATCAAAATTGTATTCAGAGCAGAAAAGAAAATATATCCGCATAGCTTTTATATGCAGATGAAAGAGACCAAAACAGTGAAAGGCAAGGCTGCACGAGCAGGTCACCCATTTGCCCTGCCTTTCTCAGATAGGCTTGGCAGAGAGAGGGGAAAAATGGTTAAAATGAGCAGAAAAACCACACTACCCCCCTTTCCTACTTCTCTCACTCTTCCAAGGCAAAAAGTCGTTGAATAAGAGAAAGAAAAGTTAACACTCAGCGAGGACAGGAAAAAATGTTTAAAAGACTACACAGAAATCTCACCCCTTTTCTCCAATCAGCATACTTTCAACAAAATAAGTTTCTCTATTTCCTTTCCTTGCAAACACTTGCTATTGCCTTTCCACTGACTTCACAACAACAACAACAAACACCTTGCAACTTACTGTTTCTTTATAAGGGAATCAAAGTACATTCATACCAACTTTTACCATCAACATACTCATATTTGCACTGCAATCAGACTGCTTGTGTAAACCAATTTCACATGTAAAAATCCCATTTCATGCTTTCTCCATGCAAAGCAATCATTACAATTCTTTTCTGGGAGCTTTTTCAGAAGCCAATGAGCTCCATTTTCTATTAGAGGATCTCATCCTCCCTCCAGGTTTGGAAATGATTACACACACACACACACACACACACACACACACACACACACACACACACACCATTAAACAACATTTCCAGACCTGTGGAGGTTTTGTCCTTTTAAATCTTCACTTTTTCTTTCCTTGGGCAACCTGTAGCTCATTCTTCAAGCAGTGGGAAAACCCAGAGAGTAGTTTCAATCATAAATGTGATTGTGGGCCCTAACCACTTCCTGTTTCCCACAGCTTCAAGCCCAAACTGAGATGCTTACTTAATTTGCCGGCTGGCCAAACATATCACAATTAATTAAATCCCATTCAATTCTACCTGCTATTATTATAGATGCATATCCAAGAACTTTTAACAAAAATCACATCAAATTGGTCAAGTCAAATTATCTGAGACTTCCCATGTAGACAGGCTTTACTCTTTAATACCTGCTAAACCCCAGGTGGGAAGAACAATAAACCTTTTCTTCTTTACTCTTAGTTCTTTCAGAGTTTTCTGGCTCTTTTGAGAATAGTAAATTCTAGAGATCTTTCTAACACTGCAGTATTTCTTTTCTTCTACTCCTGGGTCTTCCTACCACACATGACAGCATAAATTAACCATATCTTCTTTAGTCAGCCCCAACTTCTGAATCATTCTACTATATGGAGGGGCTTCCCAACCTTTAAGTATTTTCCCATTGTTCTAGCGCTTTAAGCACTGGATTGTTACTACCTGTCTCTTCTCTTTCTAGCTTAAATCTCCCAGCAAGTGCTGGCTTAATTTTTAAAGCTCCAAACTCTTCTCTATCTACCTTAAATCTCCCAGCAGATGCTGGCCTATTTTAAAGATCAAGATCTATAGATACCTTCATTCATATATACTGCTTTTAACATGTCCCAATGGGCTAACATGCAGCCCAATGGAGAACACGGCCCTAATCTTTTTGCTAGGTCATCTGTTCCAGACAGACTACTAGCCTTGTTGCCCATGATTCCTAAGGGATTTCTCGGACCTGGCTTCGGTATGGATCCTGATCAGACCCTCCCTTGCCTAGGGATTTCTCAGACCTTTCTTTGGTATGGGGTTTGGCAAATCATTCCAACATTCACACTCCTTTCAAAGCGATTTTTTTCTGGCTGGTCTCCTCTCGGAGAAAAGGAAACTCAGAGCCAATCTCCGCACTCACGTCACAGGCAAACCTCTAGTAGGAATTTCCCACAACTCAGTCACACACACATAAGGCAACACTCCCCTCAACCCTCCAAAATAAGGGATTTCTACTCACCTAGAGGGCACAATTCCAAACCCTTGGTGAAAGCCTCTTTGATTAGTACATTCAGGTTCATCAGAATCGGAGCCTGCCAGCAAATGACCAGGTCAAAGTCACTGGATAAAATTTTCCAGGAGCGCTCTTGACTTTGCCGCTGGTCCCAGCTGGTTTCTTCCATTCGCCATAGTGAAGGCCACTGAACTTCAAAGGAGTTCAGCTCATGAGGAGCTGAATGCAGCCACCTCAAAGGAAACATTACCTTCGAGCCCCATGTTGGGCGCCAGAAAATGTAAGGTCCCAGAAATTTCCTGGAGCCACTGAGATGCCAAAGAGACAAGGCTTGCAAAAAGTAACAGCTTTTTATTTTTGGCCAAAGCTAAAAGAACTGGGTGAACATTATTTCCAAAACATAAAGACTAAATGCAAGGAATAGCCACACCTCTGCCAGAGTGGCTCAGAGTATATACATTTTATCCCATTAGAGACAAAGTTTACCCAATCAGAGACAAAGGTTCGTTACCAACGTGGGTCTTTATCTTCAAAGTTTTCTTTATTCAGGTCCCTATCTCTGCCTACTTTATTTATGGTGTATTCCTATAGCCCTGTGTGGGGGGGGGGGAGTGTTTCCCTTCCTGGCCAAGTTGTTTATTCAGCAGAATGCTTTCAGGTAACTCCCTGCTGTGGTACTATCTATGAGGCAGGAAACTCCCTACTCTGGTTCCTTTATCTATGGGGCCTGATATTCCTGGGTAACAATTTCTTTTATATTTTCAAGGATGTGCCTAGCTTTGAAGCAAAGAACAGAAGCGAGACACAGAAGCGAGATAACAAGCTTAGCACGAATGCCAACCAGTATCAAGGTTACAATTTACTAAGCTAGAATTAGTTCCTAACAACTAACTCCTGACAGTATGCAATAATATAAGCAGGAGCCAATAACAAAGCTCAGTTCATAACAAATTATTTCTAGCAATATATCATATTAGAAGCAAACAGCATATATCACTATGCTCCTTCACTATATACATAGAAGATATAGTAATCCAAATAAAAGTATGAGATAAGAAAAATAAAAGAAAGTATAGATTCATTCCTTACACATCTCCAATACTATAATTGCAACCCATTCTTCTTTATCCCATATCCATACATAGCATACCTACCTGTTTGCCCTTTAAATCTTCCCCCTTTTACTTTACATGGAAAAAATAGAAAAAGAGTAGAAAGCATGAACATCAGAATAGTCTATATATGGAGAAGTGTATTGAAGAAATAATAAGAAGATGGGTTGAGGTATCAGGAAAGATGATACCATATCTTAAAGGTTTTAAAGAAAAACATAGTGTGAAAAAAAGCATTAGCCTCCCAAAGCTTTGGATCCTTTTTTATTCAGCACCCTTTTCCCATCTGGATACATGCCAAAGAAATCAACTGAGAACCATGAGTCATTAAGCGAGTACCCACCCAAATCCAAGCCATTCTGGCCTCTCACCACCCAAACCTCAATAAGGTTAGGGACTATCTACTCTAGCTCTGGCCTTTTGGCTGCTCCGCATTGCATGGCGGCAAGCAACTGCTTACCACCCTCTGGAAAGCCACAAATACCCCAGCCCAGTGCCAGCTGCAATTCCCTCTCATCACCCTACACACTCCAAAACCCCTGCCACCCTGCGCTTTGTAGCCACAGTTAAACTTTGCTGTTTTCCTGTTCCCATTGCTGATGAAGAATGACCAGCCAGCTGCTAGACCAGACTGGGCTGGACTTCAACTGTGGAAAAAAAAAGTTAAAAGAAGCCCCAGAGTCACAGCATGTCAAACGCTCTTTTATAAAAACCTCCTGGAGCACAGCATGCAAAAATGCCCCTTTGCAGAAAATGTTCCTGGGCCAGGCTAGCAAAGAAAAAAAGGGGGGCGGAGGGGCAAAAGGAAAAAAAAACCAACCAAAAACAGCCCCAGAATCATAGCATGCCAAAAAGTCTTTTTGGCTTTGCTGCTTTGGCCTTTTTATTTCTTTTTATTTTTTGGGAATGCAAAGCCTGCCTCACCCAGAAGCTCTTTGCAAAGGGGCTTTTGGTATGCTATGGCTCTGGGGATATTTTTGGCTTTTATTTCACAACATGACCCCAGGCCCAGGCCAACAATAAGGCCAGCCATGTCTTGTCAGCAGAAGCAAGAAGAGCAAGAAGATGGCAAAGGTCAGCTGGGACAGTACAGCACAAGGTGGCTGAGGACCAAAAGGGCACGGGGGAAACATAGGTAGCTAGTATTCCTGTAGTCGTAAGTGCAGGTAGTCTTCTAGGCTCCCAAATTTTGATCATGTGACCATAAGGCAACTGTAACAGTTGTAACTTTGGGCATGAATCCTAAGTTTCTTCATTTAGCACTGTCATAACTTTGAATGGTCACTGGGTGAATTATCATAAATCAAGGTCTACACATTCTTAAACTGTTCTGTAAGCTGACATGTTAGAATTGTGGATCATTTTTTAAATCTATAAATAGCTTCTAGGACAGTGATGGCGAACCTTTTTTTTCCTTGGGTGCTGAAAGCACGCGTGTGCGCCCTATCGCGCACATGTGCATGCCCACACCCATAATTCAATGCCTCCCCACGTGCCCCGCCCCCCCTCCCCATCTGTGACGCACCCTGCCCCCCTGAGCATGCGTGAGTGACCCCCACACACTGGCCTCCCCCTGTGCATGCGCGCATGACCCCCCACCTCCCCCGCCCCATTTCCAGACTTCCGGTGGGCCCGGTAGGCCCGTTTTTCGCCCTCCCCAGGCTCCAGAGGCTTCCTTGGAGCCTGGGGAGAGTGAAAACGGCCTCCCCCACCCCCCCGGAGGCCCTCCGGAGGCCGAAAACACCCTCCCAGAGCCTCCGCACAAGCCAAAACTCAGCTGGCCGGCGGGCACATGCGCACTGGAGCTGAGCTAGGGCAACAGCTCGCGTGCCGGCAGATATGGCTCCGCATGCCACCTGTGGCATGCATGCCATAGGTTTGCCATCACTGTTCTAGGATAAATTAATATTGCAAATCAGAGGTAAGAAGTATGAAATTATATTTTCAAGTATGCTTGAAAATATAGTATTCTGACCCAAAGAGGAAAAAACCAATGTACTGTATTTATTTTTTATAACAATTTATTGTTACTAGACATGAATTTACATTATATAAATTACTATACATCCAAATGATGCCCCCATACACAAGAGGAAGCTTTCACCAGGTTTGGGAGCGACCAATATTTTAGTAGATTGCAAATAATAATAATAATAATAATAATAATAATAATAATAATAATAATAATAATAATAATAATAATAATAATAATAATAATAATAATAATAATAATAATAATAATAATAATAATAATAATAATAATAATAATAATAATAATACCAAAGGCGTAAATATTCTTGGTGGTTTACCGACAAGGTTCCTTAGAAAAACTATATAAAAAAGGTAGTCCTCAATTTATGACCATTCATTTAACAAATGTATGAAGATATGATGTT
>QLTV01003406.1:12132-24798 GCA_003457575.1 Thermophis baileyi
ATAATAATAATAATAATAATAATAATAATAATAATAATAATAATAATAATAATAATAATAATAATAATAATAATAATAATAATAATAATAATAATAATAATAATAATAATAATAATAATAATAACAACTTCAGGAAAACTTTCAAAAGTCCCTTATTAACTGAACTTTTTGCAGACACACAAAACTGTTTAATAGGAAAGGAGGAGAAAGAAAAAACACAAAAGAAGAAGGGGAAATGAAAAATCCTGGAAGAATTTACCTGTGAAATAATTAAGATTTGGCACTTCAACTGTATCCTGATAGTTTTGTAACTCAGAAATGATTTCTACATTTCAAGATATAGTGATCTTTATTTAGTGCTGAACTGGGAAATGTGAAGACTGGGAGTGCTCATTTCACTTGACACCTTTCCACTAGCTAATTGCAGTAGGCAGTTAATAACCATATCTTTGGCTTTGGTGGTCTTCATGTTCATCTCTTGTGATAACTTCATGCTGATTTGATCTACATTTGTCATTATGAACTCTGAAGTCAAGATTTGAGTAGGAGATATGCTGCTGCCCATCACATCCATGATATATTGTTTATAAAGCTCTACCACTTTCTCCTCCAAATAATTATTCAGAATTGAATTTGAGAGAGGCTGCTGATGTTGCATGATGCTGGCCACCCGCCAGCATGATGAATTCCTTTGGGATGGTTTCCATGGGACCTCAGCAGGTAGCATTGGAATTGAATCTATTGGCAATGGAATCTCTGATGATTCCAAGAATGGGCATATCCCACTGTCAAAAATAGCATCTCTTTTAATTGAATTCATTGGTAGCACCTGATCACCAGCGATATGCAGGTCACTGTAGTTCTTACAAATGCTTTTACAAGAAGAAGGAACAAGGTAAGTGTCCTTGCTTATGGATGATCCCACATAGATTTCCACAGGTTCAGATTGCCTTTCAAATACTGGATATTGAATAGTTTGTGTCAATGTGTCTTTCTTTTGTTTATTATTTTTGGGTTTTTTGGAAGAAACAGAAATCATAAATGTGTCCATGGACCTATAATTCCAAAATAAGCTTCTACTTTGCATGTTGTCTGTTGATTCATAAGTGACGCCATTTAATGACTTCAATTCATGTACTGCCTCTTCTCTTCTGTAGAGCGTGTAATTCAAGAGCTTATGATAAGGGATTTTACAGAGATATCCTTCAGACAACATTCTTTGGGGAGGGAGGAGAAGAAAGAAAGATTATCAGAACATGCTAAATATTACTAATAAAACAGAGCTGACTGAGAGTTTACTGGCTGAAATACCTGGCATGGTATTTGATCAAATATAATGATATCTAAAGTCATTCTTAATTAATCATAATAATTGTTTCAAAGCTCATGAAAGTTAAAACAAGACAAACCAGCCATATTGTATACATGTAAGGGTTTATTGATAAATCAGGAGCCAAATTCTATTAGGGTAGCCACACTCTTTGTTTCTCAGTTTGAAGCCCATGACAACGGAAGACCAATCTGGTCCTTTCCATTAATGAGACAACAAACAGCTGTGGGGAATTTGCTGAGCCACTCACTACCAGATAAAAGAGTTCTGCTTTTGCTAATTTGGAAAGTACAAGGGCAGCATTACTGTGCTACATTTGTCAGCTACAGTAATTTTAATCACAGTCTTTGGCCTTGGGAATTCTAATCAAAAGAAACAAAGGCCAAAAATAGCACTTCAAAAAACCCCAGCAAAAGAATATAAAATACCTAAGAATGATATGTTGCAAATCACATTTTTTTACCAAGAAAATGTTTTCCTTTTCCTTTTTTCCCATTCTACATCCTGTTTTTTTAATTGTGAACCTGCAAAAAAAGGGGCTTTCCTTCTATTTTGAATTGCTTATATTCGATTATAGGCTGCTGTGGAAGACAATAGTTTCTGGGGAAAAGTGTTTTTTTAAGCAATATATAATTTTTAGCATATCTGAACAGTTTGGTTAATATTGGTTAAGCTTAAAATATTAGTAAAGGTTCTCAAAATTATTTGAAAAATAATAAATACTTTACAATAATTTGACCCAAATATAGAAAACAAATTAATCATCAAGTGTTTCTTTAATAGTATTTATGCATTTAAAATAAGTTCTAAAAGAATAGAATATCTGTAACTCAAACTTGAACTGTGGAGATCTTTGTGTTCTCTGAGCTTGGTTGTTGCTTGTAGAGGTTTCATTACCCAACTAGGTGACATATCAGTGAGTATGGGGTTTGCTGCCTGTCTATATGTAATAGCTTGCCCTGCCAATTTTGGTGGAGATGTAATTTTTCCTTGGTGGTTTCTTTGATCAGGTTGTTGTTTTCTGCACAATTGTTTGCCTGGCACTGATCCATTATCTGAAGGTGGGCTGATAAAGGGGGATATGTTGTAGTCTTTTTGTTTGCATCCTAGGGTTTTGTATTATCTTAAATGTTGTGTAACTATGGTTTATATCTATGTATTTACTGGTGACTGATTTGCCTGAACATAAGCTTCCAGGAATTCCCTAGCATTTTTTGGATTTGGCTTGGTTTAAGAAGCTAATAGTTTCTCTGTTGAAACTGTGTTTGAATCTGTCCACAGGTTATGAGATTAAGGAGTTTTCATCATGCCTTCTGCAGCTGCTTGGTGTTTTGGTGCACTTGGCTAGTCTATTTGTCCTACATAGATGACTGTTGCAGTCTTTACATTGTACATGACCCTTTTTTCTTCTTGGGCTATTGGGTCATTTGATTTTATTAATATGTTTTGAAGGGCTTTAACCAAAATCTCTTGTGCAATTTTGCATTGAAATGTATTTGATATTTTTGGATAGTTTTAATGATCTTTTAAGCCAGAGGTCCCCAACCTCTGGGCTGCGGCCCAGTACTGGGCTGCGGCCCATTGGCAACTTGGCCACATGAGTGGCAGGCCAGCATGCACGTGTGCGTAGCTCAATTCACGTAAGTGCCAGGCTGGTGTGCATGCATGTGAAGCTCAACTTGCACAAGTTGAGCTGCGCACGCATGTGTGTGCATACTGGCCTGCTGCTCGCAAGAGTTGAGCTGCACATGCACGTGTGCGTACTGGTCCGCCACTCATGTGACTCAGTTCCCCTCCCCCCCCCAGCCGGGCCGCCAAACCACAAAGGTTGGAGACTGCTGTTTTAAGCAATAAAGAATGGATAGTTTAATTGCCACAGCTCTTGGAAAACAATAGATATGTGACTAGGTATATTTATATGCTAATAACTTTCTTTAAATGTTGTCTAAGCTTGTTTGTTTGCTTGCATTTGTTTCATACCCAACTAGGTAACATTATCAGAGTTAATAGTATACAGTTTACTGCCAGTTTATAAGTAATAGTTTGCCCTGAAAATTTTGGTGGAGGTCTAGTTTTCTCCTTGATGGTTTTACAAACCTGGCTACAAAAGGATAAAAGGATTGGCATTGGATTTACTGAGGAAGTTGGGTACTTTCCTGGCACGGTGTCAGGTTTCATCCAATAGGCAGGATTAGAAACAAATAGGCAAGTTCATAAAATGCAAGATTTCCAGCTATCTTTATTAATGAAGAGTTAGGAAAACATAACAAAATTATTCTAGTGACTGTTATGTTTCAAGAGCAAATCTTATATGTAGTATCAAACCCTTTAGCACCTTTTTCTCATTGATGCCTATGCAACAGCTAATGGGCCTTTTCTTTTACAGGAGTAATCCAGTTTTCTTATTTCATTTGTTTTTGCAGTCATCTGATTTACTATCATAATTGTATGAGAATTAACTCTCACACACAGTGGAAGATGTGCAGGTCTTGGTTGTGCTCAAAGCTGAAAGGCACAGTGAAGCAACAGAAAAGCAAACACTAAAACACACTTGTCCTGGAGCCATAGCATGAATGAAAGGAAAACTTCAGCTTTGCTCTAGGTTCATGTAAACTGGCTCAAAGTCAGAAAAAAAATCAGCCTTGAAACAAACCAACATTGTGGTCAGGAACTGATCTGGTAATATGGAAAGCCCAAGGGAAAGCTTAGTTAAACTGCAAAATGTGCTATCAGAAAATGGCCATACAGATGCCAATTTAAAAAGGACTTAGACACATTCATGTCTAATGGGATGTTATTGCTACTTGAATGGCTGTATCAATTAGTAGAAGACAAAAGGAGAGACAACAGAAGAACTGTTGATCCTTATTGCATCGATGTGTATTATTGAAGATGTCTAAATAACTTTATACACACTACGTATTGATATCTTAAAGTAGCAGCAATGAGTATCATTTTAACACGCATTTAATTTTTTAAAAATAATTCTGTATTCACAGCTGGTACAGTACCACTTTTAAATAAACCATTGTCACATATTTTACCACTCATTAGGTGATGAGGAAAGGAAATGAAACTATTATTTTTTTATTCATCTGGTTTAAAAAAGAATAAATAGAATAGAATAGAGCTGGAAGGGACCTTGGAGGTCTTCTAGTCCAGCCCCCTGCTCAAGCAGGAGAATCTATATTATTTCAGATAAGTGTCTAGTCTCTTCTTAAAAACCTCCAGTGATGAAGCGCCCACGATTTCTGAAGGCAAGCTGTTCCACTGGTTAATTGTCCTCACTGTTAGGAAGTTTCTCCTTAATTCCAGGTTGCTTCTCTCTTTGGTTAGTTTCCAACTATTGTTTCTTGTCCTGCCCTCTGGTGCTTTGTAGAATAATTCTTCTTTGTGGTAGCCCCCCCAATATTGGAATACCGCCTCTTCTTTGTAGCAGCTCCTCAAATACTGGAATACTGCTATCATGTCGCCCCTAATTCTTCTTTTCTTTAGACTAGCCAAACCCAAATCCTGAAGCCGTTCTTCATATCTTTTAGTTTCGAGGTCTTTAATCACCTTAGTTGCTCTTCTCTGAACTTTTTCCAAAGTCTCAACATCTTTTTTGTAGTATAGTGACCAAAATTGGTTACAGTATTCCAGGTGTGGTCTTACTAGGGTTTTATAAAGCGGTACTAGTATTTAATGTGATCTTGATTCTATGCCTCTGTTTATGCAACCCAGGATTCTATTAGCTTTTTGGCTGCTGCTGCACACTGCTGGCTCATATTCAAGTGATCATCCACTAGGACTCAAAGGTCCCTCTCACAGTTACTGTTTTTGAGCCAGGTCTCACCTAATCTATAACCTTTGATTTTTCCTGCCTAAATGTAAAACTTAGATTTTCTCCATGTTAAAATTAATTTTGTTGGATAAGGCCCATTGTTCAAGTTCGTCAAGATCTTTTTGGATCCTGAGCTTGTCTTCAGGAGTTTTGGCTATTCCTGCCAGCTTAGTGTCATCTGCAAATTTGATGAGTTCCCCTTCTATTCCCTCATCTAAGTCATTTATAAAGATATTGAAGAGTACTGGGCCTAAGACGGAGCCTTGTGGTACCCCACTGCTTACTTCTCTCCATGTGGATGTAGTACCATTAAGGATGTAGTACCATTAAGGGTGTAGTACCAAAACAGCAATGGCACATCCACTTGACAGATAATATATGTGACCTACTACCTAGTAATCTAGAGGATCATGGTTTTTAAAAACAAAACAAAAAAAACTCAAGCATTATCCTTTACAAGCCTTTGCAAAATGGCTATCAAGTCAGGGCTAAATTGAAGTTGCTGGAGTAAGAATAATTATTATCTGAAGCAGGGGAAAGAGAAGCATTAAAAGCAGATGAGTAACAGAAGAGTGAGTTATTTTAAGCAGGCTTGTATCCTTACTGGAAGCAGTTCTCCAAAATTCTAGAAATAATCTTTTAAATTTGAAATGCTTCCATAGAAGGTGGTAAAGAGCTTAAATGTAAAGAGAAAGAGAAGAGAGCAATAAAAAAAAACATGCAAGTAAGTTACAAGAGAGATGACAAAACTGAATCCTGTTATATCTTTCACAATCATATCATACTGCCTGTTTATAAGCAAAGGGCAACAAACCAGAAGGGCCACCGAGTTCAGCAGCAAAGACTTTTAAAATATAGTGTGTTCTTTGTTCAAGAATGTATCTCTTTTAGCTTACAGATTTCTGATGAACCTGAAGACAAATTTCAGCAGACCTCCTGTTGGCAACTGAATTTTATGCTTCAACTATTTCTTTATATCACTATATATGTGCCTGTCCTAAAGGAAAGCTTAAATAATTATAATATATTATATTGGAGAAGAAAACACAGTTGGTTTCAGAAAAAATGGCAAAGATCATTCACTTTATTTTACGTTTTATTTACTATTTATTGTAGTAAATAAAACTGAAAAACATTTCTGTTTTTTATTGAATAACCATTAAATGAATGGTTATAATGAATACATAGCTACCAGCCATGATAGACTTCAACTGTACTTTGTCCAATAATCAAAGAGGATGACTGAATAGGGAAAAGATGATACATAAAGAAACAGCCCATTTCCAATAAAGTTTGTGTGAAATGAACTTTAAAAAATCAAGTTATCTTATCACTCAAGCATGTTGCAATAGTCTAGACCAGGGGTGTCAAACTCTCGTCGTCACGGCGTCACGTGACGTATTGGGACTTTTTCCCCTTCACTAAACCGGGCATGGGCATGGCCAGCATGTGACACATCCGGCCCGTGGGCCGGGAGTTTGACAGCCCTGGTCTAGACAGAATGGGACCAAGGCATGGATAACTTGCTGTGGAATTATCACAGCTCATACAAAAGTGATCTGTAAGTTCATTAACAACTGAGCCTTAAAGAAAACCCTCTGAATATGGATCCATTCTTTCATTCAGATGCAAACCCATTCAAAACAGGCTAAACCTCAGTGTTCCAGTCTGCTTTTTTACTCATCAATGCCACCTCAATCTTGTCTGAATTTAATTATAGCTTGTTCATATCTACCTAATTAGTGAGTTTAAATAATGTTCAAGATGTTGATTTGGATAATAAGGCTTTTATTTATGCATTATCAAATTTATATAGCCTAAAGGCAACCCTGGGCAGCAAACAATAATAGATAAAACAGCCAATATAAAAACAGATTAAAATCTAAAGAGCCACAATAATAAATATAATAAATATCATAAAAATAAAAATACAGTAGACAAAGGGAAGATAAAAATGGCTTCCTCAGTAAAGGAGCCACTGAGACAAATCTCTGGTTTCCTGGGAGATCCAGACCTGGCAGTATAACCAAGTCTTGAGAGTCTTTCGGAAAATGTTAGGTGTCATCAACATGAAATGCCAATATCTCACATGATATTTCAAAAAATGTTTCATATACATATTGAACAATATGGTGACAAGATGAATTATTGTAGGCCATAGCTCAACAGCCTACAAAACATATAACTGCACAACATTTTTAGAACATGGTCTGACAAGAATACAGTGCCATAAAGATGCTGGAACAATGGCACTGAAAGTTATTAAGTGTCTTTGGAAAATTAGCAGAGCTACATTGCCCGCATCGAATTTGTAATTTAGGTCATCTATCTAGGCTACTACAAAGGTCTGAGTAATCTATCCCAGCTGAAAGTCCAATAAAAATGACTCCAACTTTCTCACTTTAGAATTAGTCAGCTAAAGAGAGTGAACGTACATTATTTTCCTATAATTGCTGCATATTTTAATAGTAGATAATAAATATGTTTGACCTATTATACTATATATAAATGTGGCACATTGTGCTGGTTTTGTCTTTGTACATACTTGTTCAGTCAACATATTTTTGGCATCATTATGTGATTTCTTTCATTTTGGCACCCATTTCTCACTGCAATGCATGAATGTGCCACTAATTTCCTTGAACTATTTTATTTTAGACTGTATTTAAAATCCTTACAAATTTAGGATTTGTTTATTTAAATTATGCAGACACTGTCAGGAATCAGTACTTGCCGTGGAGGGATTGGTCTAGTTGTTAAGGCACCAGGCTAGAAAGCAAGAGACCATGAGTGCAAGTCCTGCTTTAGCTATAAAAGCCAGTTGGGTGACCTTGGGTCAGTCACCGTCAGCCCAACTCACCTCACAGGGTTGTTGTTGTGGGGAAAATAGGAGAAGGAAGATGTGTGTTTGATATGTTCACTGCCTTATTTGTAAAAATAATAAAGGTGGGAATAAATATAAATAAATAAATCAATCCTCACTTACCTTCAAGAATTAAACTTTTCCTTTAAGGCAAGATCAGGGCCCAGTTGTGTAATGATCAACAGAAATGTGGCATAACACTTTGGATGACATACACATACATATGCAATACTTCTGTTTCCGTTAATGTGAGCAAAGATTTCTTTGCCATGCCTTTCCCCCTCCCCTACCCAATTCCTGACTGCATTGCTCGTGAAATGGAAATCCCCTGAATGTATTAAAGAAGGAAATGTACAAGTCCCTCTCTTGTGTCACAGTCTATATAATTCTTTCTTCCTCTTTTTATTTCCATGTGAAACCTTTTTGTAGAACTGTATGTATTAAAATAGTTTATTGTTGTGTGGTAAGGATTTACAGCTTGATCAAAATTTCTAACCCCCAGTGATTAAGAACAAGAAACTCTGTAGGACAGCACAACAGAAAGCAGCATTGAAAGGATGTTGGCTTTAAAAAATGTCAGGTATGACTAGATGAAATGGCTATTACATTTTTTTTATTTCAGATTTTGAATAACATTATTTATAAATGTCATGTGAAATATTCAATTCATGATTAAATTTATGCAGAACCAATGTGTTTGATAAATACATAGGCAAAAAATAATTTATCTTCCTTTGAGGAACCAGCAACAGCTTTCTGGTAGAAGCCATACAAAAGATCCCAATTTTATAGCATATTCAGATAAGCTTAGAAAAAATAACTGCACAGCTGCTTCTTTTTCTGCACAGCTGCAGAAAAAACAATTGCTACCAACCTGCCTTCCATTGAGGACCGAAACAATTAATGAAGCATTTGTCTGCTTGAAAGCAGCAGCTTCTTTATGATTGACTGTATGACTATAACTTTGTTGCTTATATCCTTACAATTTATATTGACTGGTTCCTACTATGATTTGATTGCTTATTTGTACCCGGACTATCATTAAGTGTTGTACCTTATGATTCTTGACGAACTTATCTTTTCTTTTATGTACACTGAGAGCATATGCACCAAGAAAAATTCCTTGTGTGTCCAATCACACTTGGCCAATAAAAAAATCTATTCTATTCTATTCTATTCTATTTTCATTGTTTCCAAAATTGGGTCTAGGTCATATAATCATTATATTGAGTCTCAGTTATTTGAATTGGTCAATGCATCTGCATGTAAGTCAAAAAACATAATAGTTACTGTGGGATAGTATCATCCCAGCTGAAGTCTGTATAGCCCCAACTCTGCTTTTGCTCAACATAGATGTTTCAACATATGCAATAATATTGGGATATTATTGCTTCAGTCTCAATCTTTCTTTCTCCAATAGAGTAACACAGAGTTTTGTTGTTTGCTCCTATTTGATAATTTTAGCATGTTGCACATTAACCCAGTTGCTTAGATTATTATGGATTATTATAAGATGACTGACTGAATAAATAAATAAAGCTACTTACCTTGTTTTTCCAACTTAAAATATTTGTGCTACATTATCATATTGGCATGACTTTCATTGTTACTTAAAATATAGTGAAGGGAATTGGTTCCATTCTTGAATGGCAACTAGCATGTATGTTCAACTGAATATAGACTTTTGCCTTGAATTCTGTTAGAATCTGTAACTATCCATTCTTATTATTATCCATTCAACATTTTCTCCCAGACTAAGGCACTGGCCAATGACAATTCATTTCCCTCAGGGAGAAATGTTCCCAACTGAACTCTTATGTAAGAGCCATTCTGCTATACACATCAGTTGCTCAAAGTATGTATTTGATTATTGCTAATGAACTGCAATGGACAATTATAATTCTTCCAGACATTTTGTTGCCAGTGAAGAAAAGGACATTTGAGGTTCTGTTTATTCAGATATAAACTTCTGCTGACAGAAAAGTTTATTAAGTTGTCCTCGTAAGGGTATTTTTAAACTTAGTTGTCAGCCAGGTTATTTGTGAGGAATTTTTAAAAATTCCAATCCCATGACCCTTAAAATGAAAAACTTGTAGAGGACTCTCCCTGAATAAAAGTAAATAATTTAATTGGATCAAGAATTGTACTACTTTATTAATTAAGGTTAATTAAGGTTTATTTTATATGTCTTTTTGAAGACTGATAAAACATCAGTTCTTTTCCTATTCTCTGGTAGTTCCTCGGTGCTCCAGGAGCTTTGAAATATTTGGTTCAGTGGTTCCAAGATCACAGCTTCTTCAGAACTCTAGGATGAATCCATCTGGTCCTGGTGATATAAAGAATGAATTAAGCAGTTCTGCTTTTTGACTGCTACCATCTTCTCCTTCTACTATCTTCTCCCACTAGTGGACCAATTGTTTCCTTGGTTATTTTTTTTTTTTTTACATATTGAAATAAACTTTTAAAACTATTTTTGATATTTGTTGCAAGTCTTAGTTCATTCTGAGCTTTAGCTTTCCTGAATTCGTCCTTGCAAATTCAAGCTATTTGTGGTATTCTATTTTAGTTATGTGTCCCTCTTTCTATTTTTATACTTGTCCTTTTGTCTTTCAGTTTATTAGAGAGCTTTTTGTGCAACCATGCTGGCTTCATCTGAAGTTTTTAATTTTTTTCTCAGTAGTATTATGTTAGACTGGGCTTTTATAATCTCATTTTCAGAGTTTCCCAAGTATCTTGAGGTGTTTTTTTCCCTTTAAGATTTTCATCAATGGAATACTTCCTAAGTTCTAAGTTCATTGAAGTCAGCTCTCTTAAAGTCTAAGACACTAGTTTCACTTTATTCCATTACTTGTGCATGCATTAAAAGTGACATGGTCACTTTCCCCCCAAATTCCCATAACTTCAACCCCTTCTAATATTTAATCCCTGTTAGTAAAAATTAAATCCAGTATAGCTGGCACTCTGGTTTCCTCCTCTCCCTTTTGGATGAAAAAGTTGTCTGGTTCATCAGGAATTTGTTTGATCTCTCACTTGGTTTGTCTTCCAGTTGATGTCAGCGTAAAGTCCCACATTACTACTGCACATATTAGTGAACTGATTAGTAAAACATTCATCTTTCCTCTGCTTGATTGGGTGGTCTGTAGTATATGCCTGTGGCAATGCCATTCCTTTTTCCAAATGCATTCAAGAAAGTTTTCTTCCTTAGGTGGTTTTTTGTTTGGGGGTTTTTTTTTTTTTTCATTTCTATATGCAAAAAGGTGTGGTTATTAGGCAACTCCACATCTTTTGTTAGGTCTGTTTCCTTTGAAAAATTTTAATCCTCCAACAGTACATTCCAGTCATGAGTTCCATCCCACCAAGTTTTGGTAATGGCAACAATGTCATACCTGCCCTCATGTACTAGGATTTCAAGTGTGCCATTTTTTCTCATACTTTGAACATTAGCATGTAAACATCTGAGTCCTTTTTGACTGACCCTGCATTTGTTTCCTACATCTCCTGTTTAATATCTGAGTTCCTCTTCTTTCACACTACTTATTTAGTTGTCTTGAGTTTATGCTTGGGATTAGGTCCTAAAGATTGGTCTCCTTCCCCTTCCAGATTTAGTTTAAAGCCCTTTGGTTAAGCCGAACCAGTTATTTTCCAAAAACATTCTTCCCAGTTCTTATGAGGTGTGGTCCCTCCTCTACCAGAAGCCCTTCATATAGGTAATTTAGACTGTGGCCTGGGAATCTAAAGTTCTCTCGATGGCACCATTCTTTAAATAAGTTATTTACTTCTAAAAATCTCTGCTCCCTCATTAAATTTTGTCATTCCATTGGAAGTACACCACCTGTGCTCCCATCTCTTTGGCTTTCATACCTTGCTATTCATAGTCTCTTGATATTGTTTTCAGGGTCTTTGTTGTATCATTCATGCCCCCACGAAAGAAGAGAAAAAGATAATAGGCTTAATTATTTTAGTAAGTCACATATTTGGGAGACAACATACCTCCCTTGATACATTGTCTGGCTTCAAATTACTGATTCCATTCCACTTGAGTACATTCACTAATATAAGAGGGCCTGAAATTCCTACCATAGTTTTCAAGATTCTCTACTTTACCTCAATCCTTGTATTAAACATCTTATTGAAGCCTATTTAATTCTCATAAACTCTATAACTTTACATATTCTACATTGAGAACTAATCTTGAAGAAACTAGGAATTGGAGGAAATGTTTGTTTGCTTCACATTTTAAGGTAAATTTTCCCAATTACCTGTCAGATCCCAAAGAGTGATCGTGCCATTCAGTTGAGAGAAGGGGGGGCCTTGGGTTTGATTTATTAGCATTGCCTGTGTCAATGGACGATTTACAATCCATGCCCAGGCGCCAAATATCCTGAGATCTCTTCACTTTTGGAGAAGGTTTATGAGGGGCAATGTGGGATGTTTCACTTCAATGGATAACAGAAGATGGTCAGAGAAATGTATGTTTATCCGGTTCCCAGAGCAGTTGATAAAGAAAACATTTTCACACTTGTGTATTGGCTAGAATCTGCATTCTGGCTAATGGGAGGGGTCTCTACTGCTTTAACTCTACCTGCTTTGCCTAAGGGTATTCAGACGTTGCTTTGAATGGAATGCTTTCACTTCTGCTTTTCTGCTTAA
>QLTV01003406.1:53929-64168 GCA_003457575.1 Thermophis baileyi
ATAATAATAATAATAATAATAATAATAATAATAATAATAATAATAATAATAATAATAATAATAATAGCAGCCTTTATTGTCATTGTACATCATGTATACAATGAAATTAGTTTAGCCTCTACTGGTGCAATAGAATATTGTAATAGTTTTGAAGTATCTGCATGTTTAGTTACCTTGTAGTTCCTTTTTTAGCATTAATCACATCAGTTGGTTGAATAGCCTATGCTTTTTCACATAGTGGGACTCAAATTATTCCTTAACAATTCTACCAGTCTGTTTTCTTAATATATAAACAGTACAAACTTATAAAGGTGTGTAATTTTTAGGGCAATTATAAGATCACATCCTGAATTTGCAGCTCCTAAACTCACCTTTCTAGTAATAAAGCCAATTAAACTCATCTTTCATTGCTAAAATATGTCTTTTAGTTAGGCAATGGTTCATACTAAAGCTTTGCCAAAATCAGGGTTTAGACGTGGCTGAATGGGGATAGATGTTACGGAATTGCGTTCTGTTTAAGAATACTATCCTCAGTAACACTGCATGCTGTCAAATGTTTCGTTTTTAAACACCAAATTCTGATCCGTTTAACGATTCTTGACCTTTTACCCAACCTTTGATGACATTTCAGGAATGTCATCAAAGTAGAGCTCCCCGCCTGCTCACCAGAAAAAGTAAAGATTTTTAATGGCAACAATTACTGCCAGGTAAACGTGCAAAGATTTGCAACTTTCAGCATGAGAGAAAGGGAGATCGCGTTGCCTCTTGACGGACTGGAATGACGGATTATTTCATAATAGGCAGAGGAACGCGGAAATCGTTCTAAATTCCTGGCAAGGAGGCAACGATTCTCTCCCCTACGTTTTGCAATCCGAGACAGCGACAGCCAGCAAAACTCGAGTTAACCTGAAAGCCCATTAGATACGTCAGAGGCATGTGATCAGTCGTCTCAGAGGCAATTGCCCACTCCAGAACCTTTAGCCTATTTCCTGCGCTTGGTGGAAAACCCCGCCCCCTTCTGCTCCAGTTCGCCTGCTGATTGGCGCCCGAGCGGCAGCATGTTGGCCAGCGCCTTCTTCTCCGCCTTCAGACTCTCCTTTTGAGAAGCCACGCGCGTTTGGCTTTGAGGGCGCCGGCGTGAGAGCCTGTAGATTCTCTGCCGCTTCTTGCTCGGGCAGGGTCGCCTAGGAAACGGGCCAGGGGCGCGCCGACCGAGCCTCCCTATGGCCGCGGTTGTGGCCCAGGGAGGAGCGATGGGTCCCCTAGTGGGAGCCATCGACCAAGGGACCAGCTCCACAAGGTTCTTGGTAAGCGCAAATAAACACGAGGAGCAGTCGCTGTTTCCATTCGAGAGCAAGGCGAGCGAGCCACAAAGGAAAGGCGATTGCCCTTGGGAATGTGGAGGACGCCGGCTGGGAGAGGCGGCGGGCATGTGACTGCAAGGGGAGCCACTTGCCCGATGGACTGGGCGGGATAGGCGTCCGGACGTCCCTTAACAGGTGTTCAGATTCATCTATAGAAGCGAGAGGAAGGATAGATGAATGGACAGTTGAATAGCGATAGTGTGAAGTTGTTTTGGCCCACTGCGAAATAAAATGAAAGGATTCTGGAGTAGAGGATGTCTTTTGGATGTGATGCAAGCCTTCACTACATTTGGTTCATTTAGCAAGTTAAGCACTGCCGAAATAAATAGTGACATTATTTTTGCTACCGTCATTAACATAATTATCCTGCTCCTTTGTCTTTCTTTTTGACAGGAAAATAGAACAGATTTTTACTGTTTCTAAATGGGATGATATTTTTAATTGCTCCTAAATGGAACTGCAATTTTATCCTTTCCTCTGCTGGAGTGAAAGGTAGTTTCAATTGGTTTGGCTTCCATTAGCAGCTAGAATATGTATCTTCTTGTCATTCTTCGTAGCCAGCTTCCAACAAGCCAAGTCAATGAGGGAAGCCAGGTTCACTTAACAAATGCATGATTTAATTAACAGTTGCAGTGATTTGCTTAACAATTGTGGCAAAAAGGTCATAAAATGGGACAAAAATCGCTTAACAACTGCCTTACTGAGCAATGGAAATTTGGGGCTCAATTGTCTTAAGTCGAGGATGCTTTCAGATGAGGATTTTATAAAGCAGTTTCATCCTTTTCATCCTTTTCCATTTGAAATCCTCATGCATATCCTGTGTATGGAATGGTTCTGGTATCACCCTCTAAGGCTGGACTTACTCAGTTCATTACATAATCTTTAAATCCAGAGGTATTGGATGAGGGTAGTGAAAGTTTTTTTAATGGCATTTAGGTATTTTTAGTGCAAGTTATGTAATTATCTTGGGCATGTTTATTTGAATCATCTATAAAATATATAAAGTGAAGTTTTGTTTTCATTTTTGTCAGATTGACTTCTGCTCATTACAGATGGAAGTTTTAGTGACTAGTATCAGAAAGAAAAGAGTTTCTGTAATTTAAGTGGTGTTAAAAGAGTTTGGTAAAAAAAATCCTGTGAATTTCACTAATGACATTTCTTAATATTTTTTTCACTCTAAATATGAGTCACTTCTTTTTAAAAGGCAAAAGTTACTTGGAGAACTGACTAGAATTCATGAACTTGTTCTCGAGTTATGAGAGGGGTAGATGAAATTCATTGACAGGCTAAAGTACCTGCCTTTGTTGAAGTAAAATGCCATCACAGAAACAGGAATGTTTAGATTAAAACAATTTTAGTCTGGGAATGTACCAAGAAAAAATATATTAACTGTACAGAAAGTTGCAACCTGCTTTCAACTTAGCATATATTTGTCAATTTTCAGAAGAACCTAAGCAAGAAACATTTTTATTAATAATGATACTAAATCCAGTTTGTGTACCATATGTATTAAAAGTTACAAATGAAATTAGAGTCCCTCAGAAGGAATTGTGAACTGACTTTATAAAAGTGGTGCCAAAGGCAGCCGCAAAGACTAAGGAACCAGTAAGTGGACTGGTTCTTATAAACCTCTCTGGATAAGGAGAGGGAGATCACTCATATGTGGTCCATGTGCCCCCCTAAGGAGTCCATGTGCCCCCCCCCATGAGACTGGAGGGCAGCGGTTTTCCATGTTTGAGCTCCAGGAGACAATGGAATCCGCCATCTTACTTGCAAGCCTTTTAAAAAGATTTGATTTATTTATATTTCATGTTTCTAAACTGCCCATCTCCTTCAAAGTTACTAAGTTCACAAACCTCATTTTCTAATTATTTTTGAAAATCGACTATTAACCATCTTAAAATTATTAGAAACCTTTAGAATTATAAGTATGAAAAGAATATGAGCTTAAGAACTTAAAGAATTTAAAATAAACAGCAACTAGCTAAATAAAATTTTGAGCTAAGAAAGTTATAAATGGATTAATGATCCAGATAAATTTGGAATATTTTTACTATATGATTTTGGAATTAAGTTTAAAAAATAATCAGCTTCTTGTGGGAAACAAACCTATTTTGGCTATCCTGGCTCTTGCAAATCATAACAGAAGATAAGTGATGATTTTATAAAAGGGACAAAAGTTTCTAAGCAGAAAGAAAAAATACAAATCTTTTGTTGATGCCAGTTAATACTAGAATTTACAAAATGACACAAAACATTTAAACAACCAAAATATTACACAAGATCTTTGAAGAATGGAGTAAGAAATTAGTAACTATACTATCAACACTGTCAGTGATATTGTCTTCTTGTTAGTGAACTTTGACCCTGTGTAGCTTAGAATGAAAGGGATGTTTTGTTGAACTTTTCAAGAGTTGATGCAGACAGAATGTCTACAGGTAGACAGGTACAGCCTAAACAGATGCAACTTCCTAACTGAAAGGGTTGCTAGGAGCTTAGATAAAATAGAGGATAAGTTTCTTTTAGGACAAAAGAAATGTTTATTTAATTCAATCTGGATACCATCCAACTCCATTTGACACTTTTTATCTCAAAAAATGGCCTGTTAATGGCATATAGGGCATTTAGTGTGGTCTTTTCTCTGTGTGCAGAGGAGATGGCGATTTGATAAGTGAGCTCATTTAAAAAGTTCAAGTGGCTTGATTAATACATTAAGTACATACAGTTGTGAAAAAGAAAGTCGGAATGGGACCTTTAGGCTCCCACCCTTGGCCGTGCTGCCTTCGCCTCCAGCCACCCACCTCAGCCCATTCACAGCCAGCTTTTCTCCTCTGCTGGCTCTCCCCGGCCATTCTCCCTGGCCAATGGGCCTCTGGCCTTCTGCTCCTCGCCCCTCACCCTGGCCCATTCGCCGAGACACCATTTGTCCTGGGTGTTTCGCTCTATGGGACATGAAGCTGCAGGCCAATCAGGTGGCAGGCAGCAATGATGGTGCTGGGAAGGGTGACTGAGGGGGCTGGGAGGGGGATGCAATTGATGACAGGTTATAGAAGAGCAAGATCTGCATGCAACTCCTGGTGGGGCTGTGGGGGGGTATCAGGCAAACGCTGCCTGTGTCCAGCTTCTGGTGGTATATCAGGCAAACGCTGCCTGCGCGCAGCTCCTGGGAGAGCTGGAGAGGCGGCAGGGCATCAGCGGTAAGCACGGCTACTACTGGTGTGTTGGGGGGGGTCAAATGATGTGCCGCACAATGGGAGGGCAGCCAAACTACCCATTAGGCACCAGGTGCGGAGGTGGCGGTGGTGGTGAAAATGGAAAGCTGCTGTGGGCAACGGTCTGGCAGCAGTGGGCAGGGACTTCCCAATTTGACTTCTCACTTCCATTGCCTCTGTGCCTGGACTCCGACCTAACATCGAACGGGCAGTTTGGCTTACCTCCCATTGCACACCACACTGTTTGACTACCACCCCGCACCAGCAGCAGCCGTGGTTACTGCTGATCCCCTGCCACCCTACCACCAGGAGCTGCGCGCAGGCAGCGTTTGCCTGATACCCCCCCAGCCCTCCCCACAGTTCTTGCTCTCTTCTGTAACCTGTCACCAATCGCATCCCCTTCCCAGCCCCCTCGATCACCCTTCCCCGTGCCATCGTTGCTGCCTGCCACCTTATTGGCCCGCAGCTTCTTGTCCTGTGGAGCGAAACACCTGGGACAAATGGTGTCTCGGCGAATGGACCAGGGCAAGGGACGGAAGGCCAGAGGCCCATCGGCTAGGGAGAATGGCCAGGGGAGGGCCAGTGGAGGAGAAAAGCTGGTTGTGAATGGGCTGAGGTGGGTGGCTGGAGGCGAAGGAGGCGCAGCCAAGGGTGGGAGCCTAAAGGTCCTAGACCCAAAGAAAGTACACACTCTTTGAGTTCTATGGTTTTACGTATCAAGACAAAATAAAAATCATCTAGTCCTTAGTAGTTCTTAAAAATAGGTAAATACAATCTCAGATGAACAACAACACATGACATATTACACTATGTCATTATTTATTTTACAAACCGGAGAAGCCATGTGTGAAAAACTAAGTACACCTTATGATTCAATAACTTGAAGAATAGCAATAGCACTTAGACTTATATACTGCTTATATACTTTAAAGCACTCTCTGAGCAGTTTGCAATGTCAGCATATTGCCTCCAACAATCTGGGTCCTCATTTTACTACCTGAGAAGGATGGAAGGCTTAGTCAACCTAGAGCCTCATCAGGATCGAACTTCAGACTGTAGTCAGTTAGCCTCAATACTGCATTCTAACCACCGTGCCACAAGGGCTCCTTGTAGAACCACCTTTAGCAGCAATATCTTGGAAGTAATTGTTTTCTGTATGACTTTATCAGTCTGTCACATCATTGTGGAGGAATTTTGGTCCACTCTTTACAACATTACTTCAGTTCATTGGCATTTGTTTGTGCACAGCTCTCTTGAGATTCCACCAAAGCATTTCAATCGGGTTGAGATCTGGACTTTGGCTGGACCATTGCAACCCCTTGATTTTTTTCTTTTTCAAACATTCTATTACAGTGCTTGGGATCATTGTCCTGTTGCATGACCCAATGTCAGCCAAGCTTTAGCTAGAGTCAAATAGTTTCACATGTGACTCTAGTATACTTTGGTATAAAGAAGAGTTCATTATCAATTCAGTGACTGCAAAGTGCCCATGTCCTGTGGCTGCAAAACAAGCCCAAATCATCACCCTCTATTACCATGCTTGATAGTTGGTATGAGATGTTTGTCTGATATGCTTTATTTGGTTTTTGCCAAACATGGCACTGTGCATTATGGCCAGACATCTTCACTTTAGTCTTGTCTGCTCAAAGGACAAAGGACAAGACTTCCAGAAGTCTTGTGATTTGTTCAGATGCAACTTTGCAAACATAAGCCGTTCTGTCATGTTCTTTTTAGAGAGAAAGAGGCTTGCTTCTCTCTTAGTTTAGTTTTAGTTTAGTTTATTGTCATTGCACATGGCACAACAAAATTAAATGCCGTCTTCAGTGTACATTATAACTATAAAAAAAAAAACAAAAAAAAACCACATCCTTCACATTCTATACAATTGAACTGAAAACCCCTGATATTGCATTAATATTAACTATAAAGTAGAATTCAATATAGTTACTGCCCTAGGATAGAAACTGTTTTTCAGTATTTGTCCTTGTTTTTATTATCCTGTACCGTGTGCCAGATGGTAATAGTTAAAAATAAAATGGGGTTTCTTTATATGTATTTGTAAATTAATCTCTTTAATTCAAAGAGATTTGACTATTTCAGTTATGGAGTAATTTACGAAGATATGTTTTGCCTTTGGTTAAACATTTCCAAATTCATGTTCATCAGAAAGTGGTCAAAGTTTGAATCACATTACCAAGCCTATTTAGTAATCAATGCATGTTCTCATCCAACTCTCAAAAATATAATTTTGCACATTCTTGCTCTTCTGAAATACCAGCATGAAGATTGCTAAAAAGTAATTTTACATACACCAAGAGTAATCATATTTTGCATTATGATTTACATTTAACATGTTTGTGTGATTAATTTCAACCTCTCTATGAGGCTTTTCTTTCTTGGTTGCTTGCTTTTGATGGTGAGGGAAAGAGACACAGGCAAATGAACGTTGGCTTACCTGAACGTTCGTTCTATGTGGGCTGCGGGAGAGTCCACATATGGGTTATTTCCTCATCTGATTGGCCAGGGACTGAGTTGCAAATTCTTTGGCCATGCCTCTTCCTCCGGCCGAGGGCCAGTTTTTTCAACTCAGTCGGCCTGAAGGGACGCAGATTGAGTTGCTCCTGATTAATTTCAGTAATTTGTTACAATTCATTGGATTTTATTCGGCTTTAATTGGAAATTTACAAAAATAATAAGAGAGGGAAATTTGAAATTTGGCTGGGGAGTGCCTGCAGTGTTTGTGGAGGTTTCAAGCTTCTGTGCCTAGCTAATAGCCATTGCCACGTGTTTGCCTCAACACCGGCTTGCAAGGAGACAGCTAAGCTCATTTTGGCTTTCAAGTCTCTTAAATTTAAAGGCTGCCCCTTTAAATCTCTGTGGGGAGAAGGCTCATTAGCATTGGATCCCTGCTTTTTTGCTGTCTGCAGCTCTGTTTCAGCTCGGAGCCTGGGAGGGGCCCAGCAAGCTCTAAAGGAGCTTGTGCAAAGGAAAGCCTTATCGGAGAGGGGCTTTTTGGCAGATCCCAGCCTATTCCATGCAAGCGGCTGCAGCTGGCAGTCGTGAGGCAGTTAGTGTTCTGGTGTTTGTGGCCCTATTGAGGGTTTTCACGCCAAGAATGGCTACTGCTACTTTCCCTGCTGTTTCAGCTGCTGCTGCTGCTGCTATTGTTTTGCTAATTCCCAGTGTTTGTGAGGTGAGTGAGTACTTCTGATTCCCCTGGGATTGCATTCCTTTGTAATTGGCATTGGAGGAGTGCTCCCTTTGAAATTGCTGCTGTTGCTATTATGGCTGAACGAAGAGCCTCTATTAGCAGCAGCTCTGCTGAATCCTCCACTTCTCACAGGATAGAGGAATGTTCCCAGCCAAAAAAGGCTAGATTGGAGGCAGAGGGCCCCTTCTACTAGGTCCAAATCCTCACATTCCAAATCCAAATCTTCTGCTTCTGATAAAGATGCCCTCAGGAGACAACGTGCGTTGGAGAAGCATTTCGCAAAGGCACAAAAGCAGGCTCATATTGCTGGCAGTTCTGAGGAAGCTCCTGCAGCTGATAACTCTGTGACTTTAGATCATTCTTCTCAGTCTCAGACAGCTGAACAATTGGCATGGTCTCCTAATGTTTTACCTGAGCCTCAAACCAGTTCTCTAGTTGCTATCAGAGAAGAAAGGGTTCAGACCTCTGGTCATTCAGCTATTGGGGCTCAATCTGGGGTGGCAGTCAGACCATCTGCCACTTTTACGCCCACTGCTGCTGGATTCAGACCATCTGAGCTCCCAGTCTAGGGGTTGCCTGTAGAGCTGAACAATGCTATTTTAAATACCATTGCCGTAGGAATTGATGCTGCTCTGGCCCAACGGGGCTTGTTAGGCCAAGGGTCCAGGGTTTCTCCTCAGAATTACTCTCAGAGTAGGGATTTTATTAGAGAAGCTCGTTCCCTAACTCCATCTGAGCATAGTGTTGCATCCCAAAGAGAAGTGGATGAAGAATTGGAGGAAAATTTGGGGGACTTTTATTTTTCTGAGGATGAAGGCACTTCTCCAGGTAGACATGCATATTCAAGTCTCTTCAATCCGGCCCAGTTTAGCACATTATTGTTTAAGGCCAAGGCCACTGCTAACATTAGTGGCTCTAGTGCCACGAAGGATAGGCCTGTGGCCACTCAGGACCTCGCTGCCAGCCTGTTTTCAGAACAAATGTCGGAGCAGGAGGTGGTTCCTTCGTCACAATATTTTGTAGATGCTATTACGGGGCAGTGGGACCACCCTGGCTCTATACCAGCTCCTAGTGGCTTGCATAAGCGCCTGTATTCCACTGAGCAGCCGATGGAGGAACTTTTAGAACTTCCAGTCATAGATCCTCCTCTGGCCAGTTTGGCATCTTCGGCCCTTTTTCCCTCTGACTCAGCTGACGGTCTTAAGGCTGACGATAGGAAGGCGGAACTGTCTGCTCGTAAAACTCATCAGGCAGCCGCTTGGGCTATTAGATCTGCCACGGCAGCTTCTTTTATTACCAGGACCTCACTTTTGTGGCTCCATCAAATGCAAGACAGGGCTTCCCCGGATGATGTCCGGTTACAACAGGACATTCGCAAATTAATAGCTGCAGCTGAATACACGGCGGATGCGACTATTAACGCAGCGAGATTTGCATCCAGGGCTCTGGCCTCGAATGTTACCTCCAGACGGTTTCTGTGGCTTCGCCAGTGGCAAGCCGACGTGAAGTCCAAATGGCATCTGGCTTCAGCCCCGTTCAAGGGTCGTAACCTTTTTGGTTTACGACCCTTGAACGGTCGTAAACCAAAAAGGTTTTAGATCCAATTTTAGTAGAGGGGAAGGACAAAAGGAAGGTTTTGCCTCAATCGTATAGACGGGCGGAGAGACGACCTTCCGCCTTCTCCAGAAGGCAGTCCTTTTGTGGCAATGACCTGGGGCAGCCCTATCAACGTCAATATTCCTCTTACCAGGACAGGTTCCAGGACAGGTCGTCCTTTCGGGACAGGGCTCGTCAACCTCAGTTTAGGAAACCCTTCCGTGGGAACAGTAACCGCCCGTTCAGACGCAACAAGTGACTTGAGGCCGTTCATCCCCATTGGAGGCAGGTTACAGGAGTTTGCCGACCAATAGCGGGAGACAACTACCGATGCGTGGGCGCTACAAACTGTGAGGCTCGGGCTCACTCTGGAATTTTTATCCAGCCCTCCGCATCGGTTTATTCAATGCCCTATCTCCAGGGAGACCACGAAAAGGGATCTCATGCTGGCCGAGATCCACCACTTGAGGGATATCAGGGCCATAGAAGAGGTCCCAAAGGACCAGGAAGGCAGGGGGTTTTATTCGGTCCTCTTCCTGGTTCGCAAGAGCTCAGGGGGTGGGAGGGCCATTTTGAATCTGAAGGATCTCAACTTGTACATAAAATACAGGAGGTTCAAAATGCAATCCCTGCTCACTATCCTGGGTTGCATCCGGGAAGGGGACTTTCTGACCTCCATAGATCTGAAGGAGGCATACCTACACGTGCCCATCAGACCCTCCCACAGGAAGTTTCTCAGGTTCGCTTACGCAGGCCACCATTGGCAGTACAGAGCCCTTCCATTTGGACTGTCCTCCGCCCCAAGGGTGTTCACGAAGTTGCTGGACGTGATAGCGGCGCACCTTCACTCCAAGCC
>QLTV01003406.1:104500-120019 GCA_003457575.1 Thermophis baileyi
AGAGGCCTCTGTGGGGCAAGCCTGAGGGAGAGAAGGGGATAAGAAAGGAGAGGCCTCTGTGGGGCAGGCCTGAGGGAGAGAAGGGGGAGAGGAGAGGCCTCTGTGGGGCAAGCCTGAGGGAGAGAAGGGGAGAGGAGAGGATCAATGGGGCCAGCCTGAGGGAGAGAAGGGGGATAGGAGAGGAGAGGCCTCTGTGGGGCAAGCCTGAGGGAGAGAAGGGGAGAGGAGAGGCTGATAGTAACTACTCATTAATTTTCAAGCTGTAAGTGTCGATTTATCAAGCCCAATCACATAGTTTCGTAGCGAGCATGGGTATTCAGCTAGTCTCTAATATAATCCGTGCTTAATAGTAGAATTTCATAGCAAATCCAGTGAAACTTTAAAATGTTAAGATCTTTAAGAACTGATGTCTTAAGAACTGAAGTCAGCTACATAATTACAGATTAACAGAGTAATTCTGTCTCTGTCTCTGTGTCTCTCTGTCTCTCTCTCTCTTTCTTTTTCTCTCTCTCTCATACACACACTGTAGCAGGCATAGGTAATGGCCTTAAAGAACAAGAGAATAGCTGCTACTAAGGCACCAGTCTATCAGCACTCCAGGTAGATCAGATAGGAAACACAACCAGATGAGCTAATTCTACTTAATTATAAGGATACATTAACAGAATCTTGGAAGTCTGATAACACAAATCTCCTGGTGCCTCTTTTCACCCTGAGGAGATGGAGGTTCCTTTCTGAGTTTCTTTCTCTGCCCATTATGCATTCTGAAGGCTATGCCCTCTCTTATCTGATTATTTCCTATCCAGCATATTTTTCTCTCCCATCTCCCAAGGTCATTTTCACATACAGTTACAGAGTCGGAAAAGAGGAACTTGAGCCAAGAAAAAAATTTGAGAAAACATTTAAGACAAGCCCCTCCTTAGTGTCACATAAAGATAAAATAAAATGGGAAGTACATTCAGACTTGCAAGGTTCTATTACTATGTCTATTACAGTAAAAGTAGTCCTAACATATATGGCATCTATCTTGTTGGTCCCCCCCCCCTCTCTCACACACACATACACTGAACATACCAGGTTAAAATTGTACCTGATAGATTATTTTCTTATAGTTATTTTTGTAAATATTAGCAAATGTAGAGTTTGCATATTTCTTCTATTAATTTTCCAGTTATGCAGTAGTGATCAAAATTGTTTATTCATTCATTTAAGTGTTTGACTGGTGGAAAAAATGGAGGTATTCATTGCACTGATGTAACCAATGCCAGTAGGACAATGTTGTTTAACATTCATTCATTAGAGTGGGATGATGAGCTCTGCAAGTAAGTAACTTACTTCTACATATTTGAAATAACATGTTTTATTATATGCCTCCCAGAGTCACTTTGTATGAGATGGGCGGCCATATAAATTTGACAAATAAATAAAAATTGTGTTTAACATGTCAGATTAAAACCTTAATCTAGTTTTCTTGGAAATAAGAATTTTTACAGCAGAATAATTAATTTTAACAGCTGTTAAAATTAACAGCTTATTGCCCTCAGAACTTTCTGTGGAGAGAACCATAAGGACACCCTTGCAAAGATGGCTCACTAGAGTCACTAAGCCATCTGCTCTTTTATTGTTCCCTTTAGAACAGGGGTGTCAAACTGGTGGCCTGCGGGCCGGGTGCATCACACATAGGCCACGCCCATCCCAGCTCTGCAAAGGGGAAAAACATTGCAAAATGTCATGTAATGGCAACGTGACGCTGCGAGTTTGACACCCGTGCTTTAGAAGGACACTCAGATTATGCTTATCAGTGTCACCTGGAAAAATCTCCAGGTAGAGAGCACAATTTCTACACTGCTATCTGCTATATCCTTTCAGTTTGCCTAGTTCTATCCCTTTCTTTGTTCTATTTGCCTTCTAGCTAAAGATTTTGATTCTGGCTCCTTTGATTATTATTAACAGTTTCCAAAGTTCCTGGAGCCAGGCAATACATGCTAAATTGCAACTTTATATCTTTTCATGGCTACCCAAACACCTTGATGGGCTATGAATGTGCACTAGTTGATCTCAAACAGCAGACCATTGATTTAGAGCTGCAAGTGGACTTTCCAGCTTTACCCAGAAACACTTGTTTAGCTTTTTTGCATATATCTAGCCAGCTGGATATCTCAGTGGCATAACAATCCCAAAATTCAGAAGGACCTTTTCCTTAGCCAGATTCAATGTCCTCTCAACAGCCATTACTGAAGGAAGATACCAAAATATCCCCTTGAAGCAGAGGCTATGTCCATATGGTGGAGGAATAATTGAATCGATGGAATACTGTATTGCCTCTCTATGCAGGTGCTCGCCAGGAATTATTATTTCCACTCTTTACAAAACATATGCCCATTCCAATTTGTTTTTTCTCAAGATAAGTCTGATTTTATTTCCTTGACCACAGCCAAGTACTGTGCTATAGTCTGCATAATGCATCATAGTATTAACTCTAGCCTTTTTTATATATTTTAGAATAACTATGTTTTTCCTTTTATCTTAAATGACTCTTCTGTTTTATTGCTTGACTATGACCAAATAAAGATTTCTTGTACATTTTTATATTTTATACGGATATATATGTATATGTATACCAAGGTAAATTTTGTATTGCTGTTTTCTATAAATATAGAATTTCAAATAATAAATGATTTGATTTAATCTGAAATGTTTCCAAATGTATCAGAAATATTACAAAAAATGAAAAGAAGTGAAAACTTTTTATTTTTACCAGCAAGGAAGAATTCACACTAACTTTTAAAAAATACTTCTAGTTTTTTTGAAATTCCCATGGAAATGCTTCCCAAAGTGCGAAGTTCCTCAGAAATCTATGGATTACTGGTATGTATGTAAATGTTAAGCAAATAGTTTTACTTAATTGATATTGCATATATGGTTTCTACTTACCGGTAGTAGCTCATGTAAGTTGAAATATATTTTATGAAACAAGTTTTATCTAACAGGAAGAGTATTATTACCATTATTATTTATTTATTTGAATTTATAAGCCACTGAACTCCGATGAACTCTGGATAATATACAAAACTGGATGAACCATAAAAACAAATAAAAACATTAAATCAATCGGATAGCCCAGACTAAAATAATCTTACATACCACACAGACAGGAGCCCTACACAAACAATAATACATCAAAGCCAGGTTTTCCAACCTGTTGTGAGCCTCCCAGAGTCATTGAGAGTTTGATGGCATACAAGTTCAGTAAATTATTATTATTGTAAAAATTCTTAAGAATAAGTTTAGAGGACTTAAATAAAGTTTTTGCTTTTCTGTCTTATGAAAGTTTTTTTTGTCTTATAAAGTTACTGCTTTCTCTGAATTGTATATATGTATTTTTTTTAAAAAAAATCATAAAGATTTAGGTGTGCTATTGTTGTTTACTTAAATCAATTCCAAAGGACCTATATATATACTGATAAACACTGTAAGGATTGTGTGAATTGCCTAGGTATAAAGTTTTCAGTTCCAATGTTTGTTATATCACCTCTAATATCTCAGTGTAAATATGAGACTCTCATATTATATGAATTAATAGTGTGTCACTAGTTAAATCCAGAAAAGTATATGACACAATGAAAATCTCTTTTGTCAAATAAGTCTGGGAAGTTCATAACAAAATTGAGTTGAGATGTTTCCAGTAGCATGATCTTCTTTTATGAATCATTACAGCTATTTGAAACTTACATGTCATGGGTTCTTATTTTTGAACTTATATTTAAAGTGAAATAACAATAAACTAATAACATTTACTTGATTAAGCAATGTTTGCTTTACTTAAAGATGAATTTTAACTTTTATTTTTGTTGAGTACAGCTTCTTGGCTCTATTAATATGCCTATTTGCCTATTTCTTTGACAGTTATTTTTAACTATTTAAAGCATTCAAATTGCTATGTGTAAAGAGTTTGGGTACATAGTCAGTGACTTAAGTAATGTTTAAGCCATTCTTATCATATATTTCATTGCACGGTGTTTGGGGGAAGATGGCAAAAATATTTTTGCAAAACTGAAATGCTGAGCAAAAGTAGTAATTGCTTGATAATGTTTTCAGCTTCTAAAGGAACAGCAGATAATTTTTTAAAAATCCCTTTAATACAAATTGTTGTACAAAGTAGCTAAAACTTTCATACTAAAACTTCCAAAACTTAATATTTGGCTACAGGAGGAATTATTGAATGAACGTCTTATTCATAGAGTTGTAGGAATTGGAAAAACACAGTCTCTACTATGACCATCCTCTTTTGATCATAACTGCTGAAAACTGAAAGTCAAGTTTTCAGTATTTTATAGTAGAGAGATACACGAATATTATAGTGTAAACAATAAAATATATTTGTAACAGTTTTTTTAAAAAGTAAAATAACTCCCTCTAAAACCTTACCCCAGCCACACATAGGTCCATCTATTCTGTCTTTAGTGCCTTTAAAAATATCAAATGGAGTTCTTAGTATTTAAAATGTTATGCATACACACACAACACATATACATCCATTCTAATCAAATAGGATCCCTAGCATTGAAAAATATCTGATGTTGTCTTACTTAAATGTATTTCTTAAAGGAGTCTTTGCTTAACAATCCTAAGTGAGATTGGAATATCCATAACTAAACAAAACAATTGTTAGGCGAAATAACATGTGACTGTACCGCTTAGTGACAGCAATTATAGTAGTCCCAGTTGCGGGCATTAGGTGAAGACCTCACTCTTCTGTCTATGGAGATTCTCAGTCATCTAGGTCATGGTTGTCCCAAAGGTGCTTTTTCAGAAGGCAACTCTTTTTTCCTTGACAGATGAGAAGCGAAATATCTTCAAGGAAAAACAAAGTCCAGTTTCCTTTTGAAAAAACACCTTTGGAACCTCACTCTTCTGGTTGGCAAAAACTGTCAGCTCTGTCTTTCAGCAAATAAGCATCCCACTCAGCTCCCCCATCTGTCTATCACATCTCCACTGCTGCTACCTACCCCTGCTGCCATCACTGCAGGTGTGCCTCATCAGCAGTCAGAGGAAGAAACAGTGACGTTCAGCTGGGTACAGTAGGGGTAGATAGCAGTGGCAGAGTGCAAGGTAGCCAAACTCAGAAATTGTTGGGAAGATCAGCAATTGAAGGGCTCATTGCTGTCATAAATGCAGGTGGGCTGCCAAGCACTCAAATTTTGATCATGTGACTACCATGATGCTTCAACTATCATTTGTTCAGCACCATCGTACAGTTAATGGTAATTAAACTAGCAGGTTTTAAAATTATGAACTTGTTTATGTCTCTTCTTCTTTCTTATTACCTATTTTGCTGGCAATAGAAAATATCTCCTACCCTGGTGAGTAGGATTTTGTTAGGATACAGCCAGTTTACATCTTCATTCATCTTGCTTAGATACAGTGCATTTCTTCAGGGAAAGTCTTTGTTGTAATGAAACCTCCTTGTCAAAGTTTAATTACAATTAAAGTTCAGTTGATCACTTTGCACCAGTTTAAAAGATTAGAAAAATGAGAGTAACAATTATATAGTTTCTGGTTAAAAATGTATTTAGAGCAGAGAAAGTTTTTTTAAAAAAAAATCAGTGGTAGCTTAAAAAATAAAAATATCCCTGAATGGAAATGCACTGACTTCATTTTATGCATGGCTCACTAAGCTGATCACTGCTGTTGAGAGTGCATGTGCACATATAATATTTGAAAAGAAAAGCTATTTTTGTCTCAATGAAGTAGCTATTTGCTAAATGTCCATACTTTTGCCTGTTTTCAAGAACATAATAGTATTACTCTCCAAGCTCTTGGATAATAGTTTCAGAGCATGACCGTTGAATATAAGACCTCCTATTCTTCCACTTCTATATTAATAGGCACTGATATCTATTTGTGAAGCATGGTATTTACCTTTTTTTACTGTAGCCTCAAGGATTACTTGAACTCAAATGATGTCTGCTTTTGAGTTGGGTAGGCTCCAGGCTGCTTCCTAGATGCCATTTGTGGATTTCCAGTATCTTGAGAACATGCCACTAAGATTTAATGGCAAAACTCTTTTATCATGATGTAATTTGAAGCTGTTTTCATTTCTAGGAGTAGTGTAAGAATGAGAATAGCTGCAAGTTTGCCCCCCAGAACCCAAACTTTGCCTTTGTTTTTACTGGTGATGTTCAGGATTTTAGATCCATTTCTGCAGCCCCAAAGGGTTTTCTCTTTCCTCCCTGCACACAGGGGAAATCTTTTGGCAGGCTGAGGAAGGGAGCTGAAATCTGAAGATACTTTCACTTGCAACATTCCCTGCTGGTTTCCCCATTGACTTTCTAGGAAAGATAGCAGAGAAGATTACAGTTGGTGATCACATGATCATGGGGTGTTTGGCAACTGGTTGCAAGTGCTAACAATTTGCCAGACACCCATGGGTGTGCAAAAGCATTCTTTCCCAAGCTATCAATTTGAATGATCATTAAGTGACCAATCATTAAGCAAGGACTAAGTCTAGGATTCAGTTTTTTCCCCACCATTCCTGGTTGTTTATCATGCTTAATGAAGCTACAGGGAACTATACTTCAGCAGCATTTGAAGGAAGAGATGTGTCCCTCATCGTTGTGCCACATATGTGGGATTCTCAGGACATCTCCAATGCAGTGGAGAACCTAATATGCAGCAGTGAAATTCTACCACCTCCGCCCACCTCGGCGGGTGGGTTGAAAAAGGGACGATTGAAAAAGTTCGGTGAACCGAACCGATTCAAAGCTCGCTGACACTGTGCATGCGCAGAAGGTTCTGCGCATGCGCAGAAGAGGCACACGCGAGCGTAGCGAGCGCGTGTGTGTGCGCGCTCACATCTCCGAGCCGGTAGCGAAGGTAAGTGCATTTTACCCCTGCTAATATGCCTTTTATTTTATTAGCTTGCCAGATGACAATTTTCTCTGTTCCCCCTATTATTTTTATTTGCATTTTTGCTAACAATTTTACATTCTTTATTTTAATTTGCTTATGAGCTATAAGCAATCATATTCTAATTGTACATTATTTTCCTTATTTGTAAACTAGTTGAAAACAGCTGCATAATTTTTTTTTAAAAAATGGCTTTTTTGGCAGAGTTCTGGAGCTTTGACTGGTGTGCCAATTTCTGGGGTGAGTTTCCTAAATAAAGCTATGATATTTTAATATAATTTTTGCCAAGTATTAGAATCTTCAACCATATTTATTTGATATAACTTGTTTTATTAAAAGTAAATTTAATAAGAAAATAAAAAAGTAATGTGTGACAAAAAAGTATAGTAATTATTTTTGTTACGTTTCCAGGTATAGGTGTGGAACAGATGAATTCATAAAAAATGACTATATATATATATATGTTTTTTTTTCTCTGTTAAATCACCTGGTATACCCAAATATGGGAGAAAGCATACTGCTTCCTTTTTGCCTTTCGGCCCCTCCAGGGGCCATCCAGACAGTTAATTACAAACGTTTCTATATGTTATATTTTTACATAAATAAAGGGAGACTAGTATAGATCTATTTCAAGCTATTTAGCTCTCATCAGCTAGCCACACCCTTCTGGGATTAGAACCCGGGTTCTATATACATATAGAACATATATGTATATATATACATATACATGTTCTATATATATATAGAACATATATACATATATACATACATACATACATACATACATACATACATACATACAGTGTGTGTATGTATGTGTGTGTGTGTGTGTGTATATATATATATAGATATAGATATAGATGATATAGATATAGATATAGATATTATATATATATATATATTTGTTTTTTGAGGTTTTCGCGGGTATTTGTATGTAGGTCTGTGGTTATTCGGGTTTTCTCCCGCGTGAAGTTGGAGATGTCATTGCTTGTCCCAAAGGTGCTTTTTCAAGAGGCAACTGGACTTTCTGGTTTTTCTTTGAAGACGTTTCGCCTCCCCCTGGTCCGCTGGTTTGAAAAGAGGCATCAAAATTGAACAGCCCTCTCTCAACAGAGGGGGAGGGATATGACATAATCTATGTCCAGTCTACAACACAATTCTTACAACATTTCCAAGAAGGCTCCACACTCATTTGCACCACTCAGGTGATGCTGATGACAGAGATAAACCTTCAGGTGGCCTTAACAACTTGCTAAAAGAATGCAAATGACCATCTGTCTGCAAGGAGTATAAATCCTGTCATTCCCCACCATCCAGTCAAAGCTGAAGAAGTTTCTTGGATGAGAAGCGAAACGTCTTCAAAGAAAAACCAGAAAGTCCAGTTGCCTCTTGAAAAAGTTCTAAACATTTCTTGACTGTATATGTAAAGAAAATCAGCCAAAATTATCCCTCTAAAAAGGATCTAATTTGATTACTTAAGTAAATAAATGCATAAACATTTTTGGTTGAATATTATGGAATTATTTGTTTTTCCAGTGTTTAGGTGATCAGTCTGCTGCATTAGTAGGACAAATGTGCTTCAAGGATGGCCAAGCAAAGAATACGTAAGATTAATATGAAATATTATATTATAGACTTATTACAGAAAGGAAAATCAATACAATTTTAGCTGACTTAAAACAATCCAGTACCTCTTAAAGATGTGCAGATAAAGCTATTTTTTTCTGTTTGTTGGGTTAATTTCAGGGGAACAAAATTTTGGATTTTTAATAAAATATCCATAGGAATAAAAGTGCTGATCCATTTATTGGGCATGTAAAAATTGGACATCTGTCTTTTAACAACCAAAACTACACTGTGTGCATAATTATTAGGCAAATTGTATTTTGGAGGATTAATTTTATTATTGACTACAGTGCTCTCGGTCAATCCAAAATGTTAATAAACCTCAAACCTGAATATTTAAGAAAGTAAAAGTGAGGTTTTGACTTTCCCAGGAGAATATCTATGTGTGCACAATTATTGGGAATTATGCAACTAAATAAACAAAAATTTGCCCATCTCACTTGTTTATTTGCATCTGTTAAAATGAGAATAATAAACAAACAACTCAAAATGTACAAATAAACATTTCTGACATTTAAAAGAAAAAATGTCCAGTGACTAATATAGCCACCCTTCTTTTCAATAACAGTCATAAGCCTTCCATTCATGAAGTCTGTCAGTTTCTTGATCTGTTGACGATTAACTTTTTGTGTAGCAGCAACCAGCCTCCCAGACACTGTTCAGAGAGATGTACTGTTTTCCTTCACTGTAAATCTCCTGTTTAAGAAGAACCCACAAGTTCTCAATAGGGTTTAGGTCAGGTGAGGAATGGGGACATGTCATTATTCTTTTATCTTTAAGGCCTTTACTGGTTAGCCATGCAGTGGAGTACTTTGATGCATGCGATGGAGCATTGTCCTGCATAAACATCATGGTCTTCTTGAAAGATGCAGACTTTTTCCTGGACCACTGCTTGAAGAAAATGTCTTCTAAAAACTGGCAGTAGGTTTGGGAGTTGATTGTGAGTCCATCTTCAACCTGAAAAGGTCCACTAGCTCATCTTTAATATAGCAGCCCATACCAGTACCCTACCTCCACCTTGCTGGCGTCTTGAGTTAAAGTGAAGCTCTGTGCCCGTTACTGATCCAGCCACGGGCCCATCCATCTGGTCCGTCAAGAGTCACTCTCATCTCATCAGTCCATAAAACCTTTGAAAAAATCTGTCTTCAGATATTTCTTGGCCCAGTCTTGACATTTCAAGTTATGTGTCTTGTTCAGTGGTGGTCTTCCTTACCTTGGCCATGTCTCTGAGCACTGAACACCTTGTACTTCTGGGCACTCCAGGTAGGTTGTAGTTCTGGAATATGATAGCACTGGAGGATAATGAGTTCTTGGTAGCCTCACATTTGATTCTTCTCAAATCTTTGGCAGTTAATATGCATCTTTTTTTGCTCAACACATTTCTTGCGACCCTGTTTTGCAACAAAACGTTTGATGGTTCTGTGATCATGCCCCAATATCTTAGCAATTTCAAGAGTGCTACATCCCTCTAAAAGACTTTTTATAATTTTTGACTTTTCAGAGTTCAGTTAAATCTCTTTTTTGTCAGTTAAATCTCCATTTTGCTTGAGGAAAAGAAGCTCCCTAATAATTATGCACACCTTGATATAGGGTTTTGATCTCCTTAGGCCACATCCTCCCTCATTATACAAATACGCATCACCTGATATGCTTATAGCCACTAAGCATTCTAGTTTATACAGCTTGGAGGTGGAAAATGTGCATAAAAATGATGATATGGTCAAAATACTCACTTGGCTAATAATTGTGCACACACTGTATAGGGAGTATAGGAATAGGAAATGTGGACATTTAGATTGTTGCTATTCATGAATAGCTTTAGAGTGATTTTTTTTATTCCAAGTTTTTTTTTATATGTATCTGCTGCAGGTTCTTCTTCAGCAACTTAGCTGAAGAATTACATTCTGTTTTTCAGATGTACTTCAGTAACTTGTTTTTTTTCCACTGTAGGTATGGAACAGGTTGCTTCTTACTCTGCAATACGGGCCATAAGGTTGGTACTATGAGTGAAACAATTTGCTGTTTTTCAAATAAATAGACCTTAATGCACAATACACTTAATTGTATATTTTTAAAAAACATAGTTCAGGTATGTTTCCTTTGTCTTTAATGTCTTCTATATAATTTTTAAATAATTTCAAATTCATGTAGCCATTCATCTCACAAAAGGCAAGTCGGAATCACATTGTAATAGGACTCCTGGTTCAGGCTTTAGCTTCATAATAGTTTTGAGAAATTGATTAGTATGAAACCCTTAAAATGATACCCATATTAGAAAACTAATACATTAGTCAGTGTTTAAGACAACAGAAAAATAATTATTTTAGTATTTTGGCAATACCTATCTTTAACAGTTGAAATAGCCAATTAGATTTCTAGATAAGTAATTAATATAACCAGAAAAAATATTGTTTATTAAGATGTCAAAAATGTATTTAGCTATCATAATTCCCCCATGAAATATTTATTGGTAAGTAATTAATACTTTAAACTTTCCACTTCAATTTTAAAATTGTACATGACTATTATACAGTGACTTTTCCTATAAAGCAGAGGTCTTCAAACTTGGCAACTTTAAGACTTGTGGACCAACTCTCAGAATTCTCCAGCCAGCATAGCTGGCTGGAGAATTCTGGGAGTTGAAGTCCACAAGTCTTAAAGTTGCCAAGTTTGGGGACCCCTGCTATAAAGCAAGAATAAGTAATAAGTAATATTTTATTTTTCTGTTTTTCTCAGCCTGCACTCTCTGAGCACGGCCTCTTAACCACTGTGGCTTACAAATTGGGCAGAGACAAGGCTGTATGTTATGCATTAGAAGTAAGTCAAATTGTTCATTGCAGGCATTTTGGTATTTCAGTTTCAGTGGGTGCCAAGCAGCCACTTATTTATAGGTAAACACTATAGCTCATGTTGCTATAGTATCTTTGATGTCAGCATCATTTTATGTGGCTCTAAGAAAAAATGTCCACTTTGAGTAGTTCATATATATATAAATCTAATGGATTATGAGTAATATGGACTCAGTGAGAAGATACAGTATTTGAAGGGGTACAAATCTTTCATGTAATTTCAGGATCATTTCATGTGTGCAAGTCAAACAGGGATATAAACTAGACTGAGTTTCCATTGTTTCCATGAAATTTTAATTGTGAATTAAAAGATATTTAAGACTGCTTTAAAAATAGTTGTAAGAGCTGCAAAAAAATCTGTGACTAGGACATGGGCAGCATATACATTTAATAAAATAAATAAATAGACATGCATCAATTTTAATACATATTTAGATGCTATATAGTAAGAACAATCATGAAGTAATAAATGAAACATTTTTAGTCTGCCTTTTTGTTTTAGGGCTCTGTTGCTATTGCAGGAGCTGTTGTTCGTTGGTTGAGGGACAATCTTGGTATTGCAAAATCTTCAGAAGAAGTAGGTGAGTATAACTTTCCAATTTATTGTAAATCTGTAAGAATACAGGGACTGAGAGGGGTTCTGTGTTTCATTCAAACATGTTCACTTAGATAAGAATTTTATTTGTGTACTCAAGGTCTATGCCATTTTTAACCCTAGGTACCTAATTTTTAGGCTTAGGGACCCTGTATTTCTTCTGAAAATGTATTAGTGAAATATTTATATGGTGAATATTGCTAGTAGGAGTAGGAATAATAATCATACAGAGTTTCAATTATTATAATTAATTAAAACTGCAATTCTACACCATTTTCCTGAAAAAAAAGAAAGCTCAGTAGGATTTATTTTTATTCAAATCATACCATAAACTTTTGTGTATGGATATTAATGATCTGTGGGAGGTATATTGTAGTTCAGCATATCCAGAAAATACCAACTTGTTGAAGATTATAGCATATATAAAATTTATACTTCTGCTTCCTGGCTCTATGTTTGTTATATAGATTAATGCACTCAACAGTCTTATTTATTCTAGAAATTACTTACATTTTGTTTTGCAATTCTTAGCTTTCAAATAACTATTTCTTTGCAGAGATAAGTTTTCTATTTTGTATTGATCTTAGAGAAACTTGCTGCTGAAGTAGGCACATCTTACGGCTGCTACTTTGTTCCTGCATTTTCAGGATTATATGCACCATACTGGGAACCCAGTGCAAGAGGGTAAATATTATCTGATTGAATGTTAAATAGTATTTTTCTGGTATTCTGCTAATAAAACAGGGCTTATGAATGACCAACAACAAGATCCTTATGAAAGATTGAGTGTATATTCTGCTTTATGCCAAAGGAAAGTATCATTGCTGACATCTATATTCACTTCATTTGATATTCCCCAGCCCTGTGCCCAGTTTTCCTTTAAAAAATATTTCTATTAAACCAGATGTAAAAGAAGCTGACCTAGTAGTTCTAGCTGACATAAATAAAGATGCTTCAAAAGCATCTTTATTTCTGAGAATACCTTCTTGTCACATTTATTTGAGGAATGGCAAAACTCCTTATGGCAGCTATTTTCTTGAATGCATCTGCTGACCTTTGTTCCAAACTATAGATGACAATATATTGTTCAAATGCAGATCTACCAAAATCATACAAACAGTAGGGCAAAAATAATTTTAAAGAGTGAATGTTTTGTCTGAATTAAGGGTGCTAACCTGACTATGATTTATTGCATTCTTTCCCCAAGTATCACTTTCCTTGACAAGGCCACAGTACAAATTATCTCAGAAGCAGCAGCAGATATGAACAAGAATTAAATGCCCAAACCTGGGAGGTAGGGTATGTCCAATGTTAACATCTCATTCCATTGGTGTGATTGGTTTAGATCCATCCTTAGGCATATGTAATGCCATACTATTGATCCTTAGTTGGATTCTATAGATCAGGGCTGTTAAACTCACAGCCCGCAGGCCGGATGCGTCACACGCTGGCCACGCCTGCTTTAGTGAAGGGGAAAAAAGTCCCGATACATCACGTGACGCCGCTGTGACGACACATGTTTGACACCCTGTCAAGCTTCCAGGTAACATGTCCCATGAAATAAAATCCAAGGCATCCATTTTCCATTAGAGTCTATTTATTAGGAACATATCAAATTGGCAAGGACTTGGTGTAATTCCGACTCTGACCGGGAACCGGAATTACAGCCAATAAAAAGCAAAAGACGGAAACATCCCCCTGAGTCACAATCTCCAATCAATTCTCAGGCCATCAGTCCGGTGTCTCCAAATTCCACCTTCCTCCAGCTGCAGGCATCTTCTCTGTTCCCACAGGAAAGAATGCCACCTAGACATAACATTCCCCCTTTATCTCTATAACCCCCCTTTCAACAGTTAGAGGCGAGCCTGAAGTAATACTAAATTCCTTTATTAGTGAACCTAAAAACTAAGAAAAGAATAGACAATAAAAAATGGCTACACATATGTTATCTTCAGGGTCGACAGGCTGCCCCCCCTTCAAGCAAAAAGAACTTCCTTCAAAGAAATAATTATAATAGATTAGTTAAATTCTAACCTCCCCTGCCACCTCCAGGAACCCCCTTTGGCTTATGAGGATTCCTCTCATGAAAACTTTTTATCGACCTGTCAGCATTTACCTTCCAGCTTTTTACCCATGTTGCTTCTGAAATAGGGTATCCTTTCCAATGTATTAATGTATTAAATACTGTAATTGACCCCTATAGAGTCTGGAATCTAAAATTTGTCTATCAGGCCTGATCTACTGGCCTGAGAGAGGAACGGACAGCCGGCTTTAACAAGCTGCTGTGGAAAACCGGATGCACTTTCCCTAACAGACGGAGTTTAAGTTTCACCGTTACCAGGTTAATTATCTTAATAATTTCAAAAGGACCTAAAAACTTTGGTCCTAACTTCCTAGAAGGCCACTGCAATTTCAAATATTTGGTAGACAAGTAAACTTTATCCCCCACTTTAAATTGTGGTTGCTGGGAGCGATGTTTGTCAGCTTGTGTTTTATAAATTTTCGCAGCTTCTGCTAAAGCGCGCTTAATGTTTTCCCACAAATCTTTCAAAGAATACATCCATTCATTTACTGACATGGATGAGGGGGGTTCTCTAGGTAACTCTGGGATAGGGACAAATTCCATCCCAGTGCTAATTTGAAACGGAGTTAAACCCGTGCTACTGTGCACTGCATTGTTGTAAGCTACTTCAGCGAATGGTAACAAATCTGCCCAATTTGACTGTTGGTAATTTACATAGCATCTCAAATATTGCCCAATCATTGCATTCGCGCATTCCGCCACCCCATTCGTGCTCGGATGGAACCCAGAACTTAACCCGTGGGATGACCCAATCGTCTTTATAAACTCCCGCCAGAATTTAGCCGTGAATTGGACCCTCCTGTCAGATATAATCCTGCAAGGAACCCCATGTAATCGGTAGATGTCTTTAACAAACAGTCTAGCTAATTTCTTCGCTGAGGGAAGACCATTGCACACTATGAAATGGGCTTGTTTATTTATTTATTATTTATTTATTAATAAAATTTGTATGCCGCCCAACTCCCAAAGGACTCTGGGCGGCTCACAACACATGAATAAAAACACCGATAAAAACATAAGTACAATTTAAAAATATCAATAAAACATTTACACCTACATTCATGGGCCAATACATAGGTTATTGGCCCCAGGCCTGCCGGAAAAGCCAGGTCTTAACGGCTTTATGGAAAGCCAGTAAGGTGGGGGTAGTACGGATCTCAGGGGGAAGTTGGTTCCATAGAGTTGGTGCGGCTACAGAGAAGGCCCTCCCCCGCAGACCCGCCCGCCGACACTGTCTGACGGGACCTGAAGAAGGCCAGCCCTGTGCGACTTCACTGGTCGTTAGGAGGAGTATGGGAGAAGGCGGTCACGCAGATAAACAGGTCCTAAGCCATGTAGGGCTTTAAAGGTAACAACCAAGACCTTAAATTGTGACCGGAGCGCAATCGGCAGCCAGTGCAGCTCACGAAGGATGGAACTCGTGTGGGTGTACCTTGGCACACCCACGACTGCTCGCG
>QLTV01003406.1:122057-136881 GCA_003457575.1 Thermophis baileyi
ACCCACCTCGGAAGGATGGAAGGCTGAGTCAACCTTGAGCCGGTGAGATTTGAACCGCTGAACTGCAGCTAGCAGTCAGCTGAAGTAGCCTGCAGTGCTGCACTCTAACCACTGTGCCACCTCGGCTCCTCCTGTCCCAGCCAGGTTTCGGTTATACATGCCAGATCTGCTCTCTCCTCCAGGATTAAATCCCGGACGAGAGGGGCTTTGTTCACAATCGATCTGGCATTAAGCAGCAGCAGCCTGAGGCTAGGGCCCTGAAAACCCAAGTCACCAGAAGGGTCAGAACAAGCAATCGCTTTGATCCAGCGAGTACTAGTTCTCCACACATGGTCTGCCCTTCGGTTCATGGTTTCGGTTTGGCGAATAAGTCGATCACGGTCCAAATGACCGTGTTCCCACCACTCTCCGGAAGTTCTACTATGAAGTCCATCCCTATCTCTTCCCAAGGTTGGGATGGTTCTGCCACGGGCATGAGAAGTCCTGGGGGCTTCCCAGGTCTTGTCTTCATTGTAGCACAGGTAGCACAGCTTTTTACATAGTCCTCAATGTCTTTTTTCATCTTTGGCCACCAGAACTGTCTCCTGGCTAAATGCAATACCTTTAAATAGCCAAAATGTCCCCCTTGTTTAGAATCATGGCTCTTTCGCAGGACTTGGAGTCGCAGTGTATTGGGAACGTATAATTTTGACCCTTTCCAACCTACACCATCTCTCTGGGTTAGAATGTCCTTGTTGTCTTGGTACCAAGGGTTTGTTGAAAGTTTGTCTTTCAATATTTTGATCATTGCATCTTTGTCTTTGGGGCTGTGGCTTTTTGTCTGTGCTCGGGTGGTGACTTGTGACACCGGTTGGGATGGAGGAATTATGGCATGAATTACCTCCTCTCTTTTGCTGTTGAACTGTGGTTTTCTTGACAAAGCATCAGCCAGTAGATTTCCCCCCCCTGGTATGTACTTGAGTTCGAAGTTGAAATATTTGAAGTATTGTGCCCAACGGACTTGTTTTGGGGAGAGTTTCCTGGGGTTTTTTAACGCCTCCAAATTTTTATGATCGGTCCAAACCTCAAAAGGTTGTTGACTGCCTTCCAAAAATTGTCTCCATGTGAGTAGTGCCCAGCGTACTGCATATGCTTCCTTTTCCCACATGGCCCATCTTCTTTCAGTCTCAGTGAGTTTTTTGGAAGTGTAAGCGCACGGCTGCAGAATTTTACTGGCATTTTTCTGCAATAGGACTGCTGCCACCGCTATGTCACTGGCGTCAGCTTGGACCACAAAAGGTTGTTCTGGATCCGGATGCTTTAGCACCGGTTCTTCCGTGAAATGCTTTTTTAACAGTTCAGATGCTCGTTGGCCACCCTTGGTAGGGCCACCCCTGTTTTTAGCAACTCCGTAATGGGTAGGGCAATCTCTGCAAACGAGGGGATGAACTGGCGGTAAAAATTTGCAAACCCCAGAAAACTTTGCAATTGTTTCCGGGTGCGCGGGGGTTGCCAATCTAAGACCGCTTTTACTTTCCCTGGGTCCATTTCCACCCCCTGGTTTGATATGCGGTAACCAAGATAGTCTAAAGCATTTTTGTGAAACTCGCATTTTGATAATTTTACATAGAGCTTGGCTGCCAATAATTTCTTTAACACTTGCTGAACCAGTTTCATATGTTCTTCTAGGGCAGTGATGGCGAACCTTTTTGGCACCGAGTGCCAAAAAGGGAGCGCGCGCGCACACACGCACACACACGTCTGGGCCGCAACCCGGAAGAGGAGCTGCCCAGGGCGCATGTGTGCGCCTGAAAATGAACTTCTGGTTTCTGGTGCACGCATGCGCGCCAGCCAGCTACTCTTACGGGTTTCTGGCACGCATGCGCACACGACAATCAGCTGGCTGGCGTGCATGTTCACACAGGAAAACAGAAGACCAGCTCTTCCAGTTTCTGGCACTGCCGCATGCACGAAGGCCAGCTGATCATTGCATGCGTATGCGTACCAGAAACCCACAAGAGGAATGGGCGACACTGCGCATGCCAGGCGACATGGCTCCGCATGCCACTTTGGGCATGCGTGCCGTAGGTTCATGGTTCTAGGGTTTCAGTGTAGATGAGAATGTCATCTAAGTAAACAAGAACCCCTTTATACAGGTGCTCATGCAGAACCTCGTTTATCAGTTGCATGAAAACTCCAGGGGCTCCCTGTAGTCCAAATGGCATCACCCTGAATTGGAAACTTCCTAAGGGGCAGTTAAAAGCGGTTTTCCATTCATCTCCTTCTTTTATTCGTATGTGGTAATACGCCTCTCAGAGATCGAGTTTAGTGAATACTTTTCCTTTTGCCAGATGCCCCAACATATCTTTCATGAGGGGTAAGGGGTAGTTGTTGTGTATGCACACAGCGTTTATTCCTTTAAAATCAATGCATAGCCTCATCCCCCCATCTTTCTTTTCTTTGAATAACACGGGGGCAGCTACCCTGGACTTAGCTGGCTGTATAAAAGCTCTAGCCAGGTTAGAATCAATGTACTCCCTTAGCTCGTTCAGCTCTTTAGGGGTCATAGAATACATTTTTGGTTTTGGTAACTTTGCCCCTTCCACAAATTCTGTCGTGCAGTTCGTGGGTTGGTGAGGGGGTAATATATTGCATTCTTCTTCGCTAAAGGCTTTTGCCAAGTCTCTGTATTCCCTGGGAATCAGAGGAGTTCCAGGGGGATGTTCTAATAATGCCGCTGTGGCTTCACTTCGATCAGCAGGGGTTTGCTGCCTGTTAGCCCATTCATTTGATGGGTTTGGAGGCGGATCAGGGCCGAGTGCTAGTTTGAGTTTCCGATAGCTGCCTTTCCAAATAATTGTGGGACACCATTTGTCTAACCAGGTGAGGCCCAAGATGGTTGACTTGGTCATTTTTGGCACTACTATGAAGCGAATTAACTCCCATGCTTTCCCATCTCTAGTTTTAGCTCTTCGGTAACAAGCGTGGCAGGTTGGCCTCCTATTAATGACCCATCTACTTGTTCAAATCGGATGGGATTTTTCATGGGTTTTGTATTTATCCCCAATTTTTCTACTGTGGCCGGACTGATGAGACAGCGGGTGCAGCCCGTATCTATGATGGTCTCTTTGTCCCCATGGGTCCCTGTTCTGGGCACGGTTAATCTCGCTTTTATTAGAAAGGGGCGGATGGCTTCACTTACCATCAGGTCATCTTCTTCACTGTCTGCACTTTGTATTGTTGGTGTTCTGACCCAGCTGCCGGCCCAAGGAACACAGCACAAACAGCGTCCAAACAAACCTTGTTTTATTATTAACAACTACTAATTCTCTTTCTTAGCAGTCGTTCTAAAGTCCATGAAAGTATAAATCAGTCTTTTCGGTGCAACAGCTGTTAATTAACCTTCTTAACAGCCGGCAATAGTCCAAGCCAAAAAAACAAAAGTCTGACGAAGAGTCTTTCTGATAACAGTAGATAATCCACACAATCTTGTTGTTGTTGGCAAAATGCCCGGAAGCAATTTGCAAGAAACTTGACGCTTTTCAAACAAGAGCCGAACAGGAGTTTTGAAGTCAAGACAAGCCGTGGAATGAATGAAGTTGTTTCCTGCAAATTGGTCAGTCGTTTTCCTCACTTAAATAGGCTATGGGAGTGGCCAATTATCCACAAGCCTTACTCCTGAGTAGTCCTTCTCCTCAGGAGCCATTCCTGCCTTTTGGCAGCTCTGCCCCCACACATGCACGCGCGTCTCCCACATGCACCCCCACGCATGCATGGCAGAGGCCCATAATCAACTGGCCAGCGGGAGGCACGTGCTCATGCACGGTAGAGCTGAGCTGGTTCGCCATCATGGATCTAGAGAGTCCAGTCTGTGTCTTCTATCATTCCAGGTAACCAAAATTCCCTCTGGTATCAGCCATCTAAAGTTTACTTGGTGTTTGAACAACTGTCCTGACAGAAATTGATACTGCTTCTGCAGGTCTCTAACTCTTCTGGGTACTTGTTTTAGAACTTCCTTTATATTTCAGGGTTTCCTCTTTTATTTTTTTAAGAATTTCTGCTCTTATTGTTTTTTTCATGAATCTTACATGTAACCCCCCCCCCTTGGGAGTTTGTTCTTTTTAGCATACCTAGTGTGAATTCTGAACACTTCGTCTATCTCCGCCCTCATCTCGTGTGTTGTTATCTGTAATATTTGAACCAATAGATCTACCATCAACTCAGCTATGTTTTCTTTCCCTTCCTCAATATTCTGAAACCTCAAGAAGTGTTCAACCTTTTCCATTTGCAACTGAATTACAGTTCCTTCGAATTCTTTATTGGCCTGTGTTAGTCTCTGATTCATTTCCTCCGTTTTTTTCCCCTACTTGTTCTGACTTTTCTTCAATTATTTTAATCTTTTCTTCATTTTTGGTTAGCATTTGCTGAAAAGTCCCCAGTTTTTCATCCATACTTTGCATTTTTCCCTTAATCTCTCCCATCTCAGTTCTCATCTCACCTATCTCAGTCTTTATTTCATTATGGTTCTTGGTTATGGCCTCTTGTAGTGATTGGAACAACGTTTGCATATCTTTTTGAATTGTATTAATTTTTTCCTGTTGAATTAAGCTTTCTATTGACCTTTGACTTAAAGGGCTTGACGTTGCTGATGATGGGGCAGATGATGGGGCAGATGATGGTGCCGATCCAGTTTCCCCCCCTAATTTAGATAGGTTTGAATTTGACATTTTGAACTTTATCAATATATCAGCAACTTTAGATAAGGTGCCCCATCACCCTTCAAGTTTCTCCCAGATTCTCCACTCTCTCTTCGTGCCCTTTTTAATATTAACCAGTAATGCTCTTTCCCCCACAATTTCCCCCCTCCCTTTCAGTCCTCAACTAATTTCACTATCTTTTAACTTTAACTCTAAATTCCACACAAATTGTATCTAGAATGCCCAAGTAGTCTCTTCAATATCCCTCTTAATTCACTTATTCTTCTTGTAGGAAATGGTATTTGTATTGTAGGAAATGGTATTTGCAAGGCCCACAAAAAAAAAAAACCAGTAGTTGCACGTCACCTCTATTCAGCAGTTCAAAAAGTCTCCACTTAGCTTCAAGTTGAGTCCAAATTTCATTCTGTCCAACATATTTGTAATCCACAAAGAGTCAAATTATCTCAAGGACAAATTTCTATGCCTTCCCCATCTGTTTCTAAGTATCCAGTGTAAGCAGTTTGCAAGTGTTAGTTCCACAGGACAGCACTCAATTAATTTTATCAGCTCAGTTCAGTTCCAAGGAACCCAAGCCTTTTGTATTGCATCAGGTTGTTCAAGGTCTTCTCCCTTTGCTTGACCGGTTGCACCAGAAGGTGGCGCCCTTACTCTATTTCTCTACTTTCACCCAAATCCACATCCAACTTTCACTTCTGCAAAGTTTGTTTTCCAGGATTACAATATATACTATATATCAAAAATAGTATCTTAAATATCCATAAAGCTGGCAAAATATCCACAAGCAAACCACCTGGAACTCCAACCCATTAAAGATCTATTTTTACCAAGTGCTTTCTTCTCCTTTGCTCGGGTCTGTCAGCAGCTCATGTATTTAGTCGCTGCCATTCTAGAGGGGTGAATAGAAACCACCTCCTTTTTTAGAGTCTCGTTTTCAGAAAGATGTTAATTTCTGGGGTAAATTCCTCAACAGAGTTGGAAATTAAGAATAGCTCACCCAGATCACACGCGCTGTTTTCCGCTCGTCTCCTTTATTGCTCTTTCATAGGAGCTGTCACAGCCTCGGTCCGGCCAGCTTAATGGCCGTCTTTTTCCCTCGTCAGGATGAGGAGTTTTCCCGGATCAAACAGTGAGTTTGCAGGCTCCCTGTGATCGGCGAAACTTCCCCCTCTACCTCCACCACCTCTCCAAGGCGGCTTGGATCCAATTGAGTCCAATTGGACCTCCTGTCAGGTAGAATATGGCGACTTAACATGGAGCTCCGTGAAAGCTCGCCATTCTTGCCACGACGTCCCCATATTCCATATTATTACTGAGCCTCAATTATCTTTGATCTCAGAAAGTTGATCTGAAAACTATTTACTCAGTCCAGACATTGCTCCTCAGGGAATACAGTAATATAGTTCTTTATGTCCCACAGTTAGTCAATTTAGCTCTTTTTAGGAAATCCAGGAAGATTTCCAAATGTCTCCTTAAGTCCACTCTATAAATTCAATCATAACTCCTGATGTTTGAAAGTCACTTTAATTAGATGTCTTCCGTGTTTTCACCATTAGAACTCCAGTAGTCTTGGAGCAGATAAGTATAGAGCAATAGATAGCACAGCAGTCCTCCAGGTATTATTTCCACTTTCTCCTCTGTCTTATCAGTATTTTCCCAGGGTTATAGGAGTATAATGTCTATTTCATTCACCAGTAGCTTAACATCAACGTTGCACAAATTCTAACAGGTTCCGTTTGTATTTATTCAAATAGATAATCAAAATTCTGACAAGTAATTCCAGCATTTTAAAATGCCTTATTGCCAGTAAAAATTAGAGATCCAATCTTTCTATGTTTTTAAAGGTTTTGCGCTCTCTTCTTAAAATCTTTTCTTTCGGGTCTGTGATTTTTCTCTCTGTAATTGTTCGCCGCTTAAACAAACTTTTCAAAGAGTCTCTTTTCCAGAGTTTATTTTCTTTGGAGTAGGTTTTAGGTAAAAAAAATCACCTCACCCAGTTCCAGTCACTGTTCATCCACACCGCTCCAGCACATTCTTTGTTTCTTCAGCTGCTCCAGCTTCACGGCAGCCATAATGGCTGCCTCTCCTCTTTGTTGTCGGCTGAGAGGGAATTAGCCCTGGGTCAAGTAGGAGAGCTGCTGCTCTCCACAACCTGCAGGGTACCCCTCCACTCTTCATCACCCCTACAGGGTGACTTTAGCCCCTTATGGGGCCCTCCAACAAAGGGATTCAGCATGATTTTGCAGAGCCCCGCTCTTTGCATCCGATAGTGCCGCAACGTCAACCGGAGGTCGAAGCATCGCAGTTTGATATTGCCATTCTCCAGTGTCGCTTAGATCGATTGCTCCAGTTGACCTCTGTCAGATCCCTAACGTGATACTGCCATTCAAATGGAGGGAGGGGGGAACATGGGGATAAGCTGTATTTTATAACCTTTATCCTGTCGCCTAGGCACCCTGGAGTATTCTCACCTTTTGTGGAATGAGGGCCATGTGGATTGCTTCAGTTTGCTAGAAGCGGAAGAAGACCCTGGGAACAGCTCCTTATCTGTTTCTCAGGAAGGGCATTACAATAACATCTTCACACCTGTGGATTGGCTAAATCCACATCGGACTGGAGGGAGGGATTCTAAAGACTTATTCCTAACTGTATAGTATCGGAGGGAATTTAGAATCTGCTTTGCCTTTGTTCTGCTATCACTTCTTATCAATAAAAGATTCCTTTTGAAATACCAAGTTTCAAGAGTCTACACTTTCTTGGGAAAGAAGGAAAGGCAGGGCCTTACAACTCCAGGATAGTAGCTCTTGATTCTCGGGAAGTGGTGAGGGAGCGATCTGTCAGTGGGTCTGGAAGTGTTGCTTGTCCCAGCAAGTCCCTCTCCATCAGCTGGATCCTACCTCCGGGTCCCCATTCGGCTTGGTCTTGGGACGGACGTCCACCTGGCGTGCGATGTCCTCTACCACAGCCGTTACTTGCAGGGTCTCCGTGGGGATCAGCAGCCTCACACAGGGTCCTCCACAAAGTTTACATTCTCGGGCGTCTTCCTCGGGCTTCTGTTTCTTCTCCATCTTCCCTGAGTCTCTTCTGCTGCCCGACTGGATAGATTGGATAAGCAGCAGGGGTGAAATCCAGCAGGTTCTGACAGGTTCTGGAGAACCGGTAACAGAAATTTTGAGTAGTTCGGAGAACCGGTAGCGGAAATTTTGAGTAGTTTGGAGAACCGGCAAATACCACCTCTGGCTGGCCCCAGAGTGGGGTGGGAATGGAGATTTTGCAATATCCTTCCCTCAGGAGTGGGGAGGGAATGGGGGGTTTTGCAGTATCCTTCCCCTGGAGTGGGGTGGGAATGGAGATTTTGCAGTATCCTTCCCCTGCCACGCCCACCAAGCCACACCATGCCCACCAAGCCACGCCCACAGAACCGATAGTAAAAAAATTTGGATTTCACCACTGGTAAGCAGCCAGGGTTCAGGACTCTGGATAGCGATCCTCGGTGAGGAATCGAAGGAAAAACTTTTCTTTTAGTAGAGTCAGAATAATGTCAAGCTTCCAAGTAACATGTCCCATGAAATAAAATCCAAGGCATCCATTTTCCATTAGAGTCTATTTATTAGGAACATATCAAATTGGCAAGGACTTGGTGTAATTCCGACTCTGACCGGGAACCGGAATTACAGCCAATAAAAAGCAAAAGACAGAAACATCCCCCTGAGTCACAATCTCCAATCAATTCTCAGGCCATCAGTCCGGTGTCTCCAAATTCCACCTTCCTCCAGCTGCAGGCATCTTCTCTGTTCCCACGGGAAAGAATGCCACCTAGACATAACATTCCCCCTTTATCTCTATAACCCCCCTTTCAACAGTTAGAGAGTGGTGAGCCTGAAGTAATACTAAATTCCTTTACTAGCAAACCTAAAAACTAAAAAAAGAATAGACAATAAAAAATGGCTACACATATGTCATCTTCGACACACCCCTGCTATAGATATTGCCAATATACCCTTCCAGGCAGGTACTTGCATGATCACAGTGAGACAGTATATTTTATTTTAATACTACTTTTATTCCTAACTGTAGTATCGTTTGTCTTCTTTTGTAGAATTATCTGCGGCCTTACTCAGTTTACAAATAAAAACCATATTGCCTTTGCTGCACTAGAAGCCGTCTGCTTTCAAACACGGGAGGTATAGATTATACTGTATTATTAGAATTTTTGAGTTAGTTTTTTTATGTTACTGTAGTTTTTATTTCTATAGGCAGCCATGTCTAAATGTGTTTAAATTGTAGCTAATTTCACCTTATGATAAATTTGTTCAAAATCTAAAATAAAATTTTCAACTAAATTTTTCTCCTACTTTATGTTTTGTTTGCTCTTACTTATTTTTTTATAATGCCACAAAGCCAAATGTTTCAACTAATTATTTTTTGCTATGTAACTTATAAAATATTTCAGTTTTTATTGGAAAAATTAATATAAATTGTTTGTTTTAGATATTGGATGCAATGAATAAAGACTGTGGGATACCGCTTAGTCAGTTACAAGTTGATGGAGGAATGACCAACAACAAGATCCTTATGCAACTCCAAGCTGATATTCTTTGTATTCCAGTAGGTAAGATAAAAGTCTTCTTGCATTTTATTTTGGATTGGATATGCCACTATCACTTTTGAAAAAATTATTTCAATTTATTTACATTAAAATATATTTCTGGAATTACATATATACCAAGATTTTCAATCTTGCCAGTGTAGGCTTTTTTAGATCCTTCTTTGTAAAGGATATAAGGAAACTGCAGTTCATAATTTTTATTTACTTTTTGCCAATTTAGTCTTCTTCCTTTATTTTGAGTAATTGTTATTCAGTTAAATAGTTATTCAGTAACTACATATAAAAAAAACCCTCTTTTAGGAACATCACCTTGTCTTGTTTATTTAAGGAAGATTTATATTGCTCTTCCTGTCACTGACAGTGTAGTCATGGAAAGAGAATTCTCTGCTAGCACCTTCCTTTAAAAATGCTGCAATGGGATTAAAGGGTAAAGAAGTTTACTGCTGACTGAGTTCTAGAAAACCTTCTAAAAATTTAAGAAAGAGCATTTGAGCAATACTGTCATAGGAGGGAAGGAAGGATATGGGCATGTCATATACCATGTTTCCCTGAAAATAAGACCCAGTCTTATATTCTTTTGGGTTCAAAATAAGCACTAGGACTTATTTTTGGGGAAACACGATTTCAGAGCAATCTGCCCCGCGGGGTGCCCCACCTCCCCCAGCACATGCACAAAAGATGGTGAGTGTGCGGGGGCCGACATCTGGCAGCAGCTGCAGCCTACCGGGCCCTTGGTCAGCGTACTCTGGGGCTGCGCAGCCTGTGCAGCAGAGGTGAGTTGATTACCTATCCAAGCAGCAGACAGCTGGCCGTGGGAGGCTCATCTTCCCACGGCGACACTAGCAGCAGACGGAGGCAGAGACGCGGGGAGGGAGGCACGCAATCCAGACGCGCTGCATGGGCCACAGACAAGCTGAGAGATAGTGGGCCAGCTGTGGGAGGCTCGTCTTTGCATCTCTCGGCTTGCCTGTGGCCCACGCAGAGCATCAGGATCACTTGCCTTCCTCCCTGTGCCTTTGCCTCCATCTGCTGCCGGTGCCATCACATGAAGACAAGCCTCCCGCGGCTGGCCGCTTGCTCCAGCCCACTGACTCTCGGCTTTCCTGTGGCCCACGTGGTGCATCCGGATCGCCTTCCTCCCCACCTCTGCCTCCACCTGCTGCTTGGACAGGTAATCAACTCAACTGCACTACGCAGGCTGTGGCTGCTGCCGGAAACTCATTGCCTCCAATGCTGGCCATGCCCCCCCCCCGGGCTGATGGCGATCTTAACTAGGGCTTATTTTTGGGGTAGGGCTTATATTAGGCGCACACTTAAAATCAGGCTAGGTCTTATTTTCGGGGAAATTGTATTAGCGAAGGTGCTGAAATATGATTTAAGAAACCCAAGTTCCAGTATCTACTGAATTGCAAAATTAAATGGGCAGCGAGTATCCTTACCAATCCATTAGATAGTTTGGATTATGAAAATAAAATGGTAGGCAAACCTCTTTTGCATCACTTTAAGCTTTTGAGGAAAGACAAGATATGCACTTAATATTAACTAAATGAAACTTTTAATGATTCCTATACAAACACAGATATACCTGCAAGAACACCTGTCAATATGTCAGATGCAATTTCACTGTAATGTAGTTTTGGTTTGGTGCCTTCTGTATATGGATTCACAACACAAAAGCAGTATTTAATGGATAAAATACATGGTGGATGTAATTAACCACATTTGGCAGTTGAAATTTGAAAAATATTGCCTCTGACTATGTAAATAGTCAGTTTTTTGGGGGGGGGGTTGTTTTTTTTGTCAAAGAATACTGTCTTTTTTAATTGTTTAAAGGAATAATCTACAGCTCATTTTGAATATATAGGGTGATGTTTCTTTGTGATAGCAATTAAGATAAGTTTGCATTGGTTATTAGTTCCCTATATTCCAGCTGATTAGCGAACTGATTTTCATTAAATAATCCTTCTTCGTAAAAGCATATTTGTCCTTAATTCATTAGCTACTAATACTTTTCAGTCAGTTGAATGAAAAGTAAAATAAAGAAGGGCATGAAAGTGAAAAAAAAATAAATACTTGTTTTAATATTTAAAATGTTCACATTTTGTCTATATATGTTTTGTTCTATCGAGGACTAGGTAAAAATGCTACTTGGATTTTTGTTTTATTAGTAAAGCCATCCATGCCTGAAACAACAGCACTTGGAGCAGCAATGGCAGCTGGAGCTGCAGAAGGGGTGGGAGTGTGGAGCCTACATCCTGATGACTTCACAGCAGTAACATGTGAACGTTTTGAGCCACAGATCAATCCAGAGGGTAAGAAGGGTTTTAAGATCTGATCTCTGCTATCTAAGCTTGCTCAGGCTATGCAAATCTAGTTTATTCATGTTGTTATAATATTAGCATAGTTTGTTCTGTCAGGATAGTTGTGCTACCTCTGAATGGTGAACTATCTTAGGAAAATTATATTGGGGGAGGGAGGTTGAAACTTTCCTTATTTTTATTTAAATTTTGACTTTTCAGATAGTTAATGAAATTCCTATGCATTTTAGAAGACTTTTCCATATATTACGAAGTGCTTGTACATTAAATAAAGATAATTGTTTGAATTTTTGATAAAGATGTTGCTTACGATTTCAGAAAGTGAATATCGTTATACCAGATGGAAGAAAGCTGTTAAGAAATCAATGGGGTGGGAAACATCAGAACCTCAAGGAAACAGTGAGTTATCATTCATGCATTACTTGTAAAAGTCAAATTGCTTTTCCGTACACAATAGATTGTAGCAAATAGAAAAAAATGATTTTTGTATTGATAGTGCTAGTAGTTAAAATCCAACCATGTTTTAGTAAGTGCCTAGAAATTGAAAATATGGAACAATGTGTAGACTTACTTTTGAATAATTTATGTTGAGATGCACAAGCAGATAGTAGCAAGATAGAAATATACTCTCAAATTATTTGAGGAATACATTTCTACTGGCATTTACAACTTGTCACTGAGTTGTATGAAAATTTCTAAAGTCTTAAGTACAGCTAGTAATATACTCAAATCCTGCCACCAGGTTTTAAGATTTAATTTAATTTTAAAGTTACAAAACAGTTTGTAAACTGTTCGTAAATACAGAAATTAATCATACTAAATATATAAATTCATATAGTCACATGAATTTGATTTATCCTGGCCTTAGTCTTCTTCTTAAAGCTAGTCACAGTGATTGGCCTGAAAACAAAATGCAGATCTAACCAGTAAACAGAAACAGTTGAAATGCTTTATAAATTACATCAAGCGCTTAAGACAATTGCATGTCAGTCTTGCTTAAAAATGCTTAAAATTTGTATTCTTAAGCAAGTTTTGAAAGTGCCTCCAGATAAAAGTTGTAGTAAAAAGCTATTTCAGTTTTGTTTCAAACTACTGAAATACAGATTGTATAAGACTTCATTTTCACATGAAAATGAAGCATTTATTTATTTTTACATTAATCCATGGAAGCTATTATCCATCAAGATTAATTCTGGATGTAAATTGTTTTATGTACTACATGAACTAGCTAAATAAATGTTCAATCCCTCATTATTGACAGCTGTCGTCCTAAAAATAGAAAAAAAGTAACAAAATTTATTTGCCTTGATAGCTACATTTTATTAAAGTGCAATTAAGAATATATCTGAACTCATATCAAATATATTTGTTTTAATTCATTAATGCTATTTTATGACTTTTAGGTTTCATGAGAACCTAAGTATTTCTATTTAGAAATATATTCTAATAAATTCAGTTAGACTATTGTCTTCTAAGCATGCTTAAACTGTAGCTCTGTAGGTTTGATTTGATTATGATTATTTTTCAGTATAATTAAGTACAGTCAGAAAGTTTAAAGTGTAAATTCACTGTAATTTAAAAAATTGAAAATAACTGTAAAATATTAACTCCTCCAGCCAGGAGGATGAGGATGCATCAGTTAGACCAAAGGTTCTTGGATGTGGCAATAGATTCTAGTTTTGGATAGAACAACAAATCAAGATCTTATTAGACACTTATGGCTTTTTTAAAAAGTTCTAATAACTGCAGAAAGAAAGAAAGAAAAGGGGGGGCATGAGAATTTCTTGTTTTTTAACAGTAGGTTGAGCAATGTAAGTTAGAAAGTCCAACAATAGAACAAAAAGTCCATAACAATATTTTTCCTTATTCAAAGCAGTAGTTTCTGTGTTGTTGGAAAGATATGGGCAGGTTAGTAAAGGACAGTGATATACAATGTTTAGTTTTATAAGTCCTGATTATTACGTAATTGACTTGTTGACTGAGCCAAAATTACAGCTTCACTGGTTTCAAGAAACTACTGGAATTCCTCCTTTGCATGCAATGATATAATTATATATATATATATAAAAGGGTGTGTGTGTGTGTATGTTCCAGCATAACTCTGGAACGCCTCGAGCAATTTCAACCAAACTTGGCACACAGATGACTCGGAATGGGACAGTTCGTCTCATACCCTTGATCGCCCCTCCTTCTCCACGGGCGTTCCTCCCTCGGATGATTCTCCGCTGACTGTTCTCAGCTGACACGCCCCCGCCGATTCGCCCTGGGCAATGGGTCACGTCCCCTCTGTCCCACGCACTTTGGCATGGCCCATTCGCAGAAGGACGGTTCCTCCTGGGTTTTTTGCCAGCCAGGACAGTTAGGCACGAACCAATCGGCTAGCTTCCAATTCAAGCTGCCTTTTTAGGAGAAGGAACGGGAGAGGGTAGCCTTCCTCCCTCTCTCTCTCTCTTCCCCCCCCTGCCTCCTCTCCCCCCCCTTTGGATTACGGATAAAGAGGTGCCCTAAAGCGTGGAATTCTGCGATTCGATTCCTGATGAGGAATCCTGATGATTCCTCATCAGGAATCTGATGATGATGATGATGGGCGAAAACTTTTAGAAAAACTCAGGACTTCTGGAAGAAGCAAGTGGGGTTTTTTTAAAAGCAAAAGCTCGCTTTCACTTCTTGTTCTGCATGCTTTAGTCCCAAGAAAATGCCACCGTCCCTGTCGAACAGCTTGGAAAAAACTGGGATCAAACATAACCTCCAAGTCCCAGCAAATCCTCAAAAACAAAACAATAATAAAAGAAAACCCAAGAGGGGGGGGGGAACAAGCCCACGCTAGAGGAAATGGCGGTGGTGGTGGGCTTCCCCTACAGAATGGGTGTACTAAATGGGTGTACCCCTACTAGAGGGAGTGATTGCAGGCGTTCCACTGGACAGAAGGCGTGTAATTAGGTCAGATCCCGAAGCACCCTCTCTGACTTTCTCTTTGTGGCGTTTGTGTCCATCTCGTTCCTAGATTCACATGCAGCTACGTGCGTTGAATCTCGTTGAATCTGCTCAGGAGTGCACACGCACACCCACAAGCACACTCTCTCTCTGTCTTTGTGCATGCACATGCACATGCCTGTGCCATGTGTTTAAGGTGGGGGGGTGTAGGGCTGATTGCCTTCCAAGTGAGATGTCAAGAAAGGGGATGGGGGAATCATCCTGCAACC
>QLTV01003406.1:137523-155170 GCA_003457575.1 Thermophis baileyi
CGGGAGGGGGGAGCTGCGAGCGGGGGGGCGCAGAGGCCAGGGAGGAGAAAGGGGAGAGGGAAAAAACGGGCACGCGCCCGTGAGCCTGTCTGTGTGTGTGAGAGAGAGGGGGGGGAGGAAGGGAGAGGGGGTGTTCAGGCCTCTGTCAGGCGCAGCTCTTGACAAGAGCAGACGCGAACGGGTAAAAAAAAAGAGGGGGGATTTCGAGCATCAATAAGAGAGCCCAGGCGACTCTCAGCCCCCGTGCCTCTCACTCCGGTGATCCTGCTGGCGGGGCAGCAGGCTGGAGACGGCCAATTCTCCCCCGTTCCAGATCCCCGCCGGTTGGAAGGGTTGCCCCTGTCCGATCGGAGCCCCTAACCCATCTGCCTATCGACCCCGTCCCTCCCTCTTTCCCTCTCTTGCTTCTTCCTTTGGCTAAAATAAAATAAAATAAAATAAAGGCATAATCTTTCCTCGAAAGTGGTAACCTTGTCCTCGTAGTTTCTTTTCTTTTTTCTTTTTTTCTTTTTTTGAAAAATTGGGGGGGATATCACGATGCTCCGTGAACATGTAAGCTCTGTGGCATGTGTGTGTGTGCGCTCCTGAGCAGATTTAACGCACGTAGCTTCTCCCCGCTGCGTGTGAATCTAGGAACGAGATGGACACAAGCGCCACAAAGAGAAAGTCAGAGAGGGTGCTTCGGGATCTGACCTAAATACGTGCCTTCTGTCCAGTGGAACGCCCGCAATCACCCCTTCTAGTAGGGGTACACCCATCTAGTACACCCATTCTGTAGGGGAAGCCCACTGCCCCCTTCCCCACCATTTCCTCTAGCGTGGGCTTGTTCTCCCCCCCATTTGGGGTTTTCTTTTATTATTGTTTTGTTTTTGAGGATTTGATGGGACTTGGAGGTTATGTTTGATCCCAGTTTTTTCCAAGCTGTTCGAAAGAGACGGTGGCATTTTCTTGGGACTAAAACACGCAAAACAAGAAGTGAAAGCAATGCTTTTGTTTAAAAAAAAAAACCACTTGCTTCTTCCAGAAGTCCTGAGTTTTTCTAAAAGTTTTCGCCCATCATCATCATCATCAGATTCCTGATGAGGAATCATCAGGATTCCTCATCAGGAATCAAATCGCAGAATTCCACGCTTTAGGGCACCTCTTTATCCGTAATCCAAAGGGGGGGCGAGGGGACAGGGGGGAAGAGAGAAAGGGGGGGAGGAAGGCTACCCCCCGAATCATCAGGATTCCTCATCAGGAATCGAATCGCAGAATTCCACGCTTTAGGGCACGCTTTAGGGCACCTCTTTATCCGTAATCCAAGGGGGGGGAGAGGCGGCAGGGGGGAAGAGAGAGAGAGAGGGAGGAAGGCTACCCCTTCCCGTTCCTTCTCCTAAAAAGGCTGCTTGAATTGGAAGCTAGCCGATTGGTTCGTGCCTAACTGTCCCGGGTGGCGAAAAACCCAGGAGGAACCGTCCTTCTGCGAATGGGCTGTGCCGAAGCACGTGGGACGGAGAGGCTGTGGCCCATTGCCCAGGGCGAATCGGTGGGGGCGTATCAGCCGAGGAGAATAGTCAGCGGAGAATCATCCGAGGGAGGAACGCCCGTGGAGAAGGAGGAGCGACCAAGGGTACGAGACGAACTGTCCTAGACCCCAGATGACTTACTGTCTGGAAACAAATACTGTGGAGGTAAGACACCCCTAGCACCCCTAGGTGTGTGTATGTGTGTGTGTTTGTGTGTATTCCAGCATACCTCTGGAACGCCTCGAGCAATTTCAACCAAACACACACACACACACACACCCCTAGGGATGCTACGGGTGTCTTACCCCCACAGTATTTGTTTCCAGATAGTAAGTCATCTGTGTACCAGATAGTCATCTGTGAGGCTGCGGGGAGCCTCACCTCCGGACTCGCGGGGAGCCTCGCAGCCGCCGCCGGTGCTGTTCTAGGAGCTGTGCGATGAGCCATTCTCTGGCCGGCAGAGCAGCGACTCGTTGAGCAGCCACGGCTCCTCCATCGCGGCAGGCTCCATCTGGCTGTACATGAGCGACGCTCAGCTCCCTCCATGCTGGCCGTCCATCCCGATGGGGTCGCCGCAGCGCAGCCCCGGGCGAGACCCGCCGCTGCCTGCTCGGCTTCCTCTGGCTGCTACGGGAGCCTCTGCGGTGCAGCGGTTTCTGAGCAGCGCTGTCTGCAAGTCCCGTCAGAGCGTCCCCTGACGGCGGCCGGGGGTTCTGCCACGCCCGAGGGGGCGCCGACAGCACCGGCACTCGCTGGCCCTGCTGCGGGGGACAGGCGGCTGAGCTCAGTGGCGGAGGCGTGGCGGGCCTGTCATCTTTGTACCAAGTTTGGTTGAAATTGCTCAAGGCGTTCCAGAGTTATGCTGGAATACACACACACGCACACACGCACACACACCCCTAGGGGTGCTAGGGGTGTCTTACCCCCACAGTATTTTGTCTAACACAGGATTGGGATAAATAAATACCCGGGCAACGCCGGATTATCAGCTAGTGTCAAGTAGAAACGGCATTTTTTATAATGGTGATATTAATAGCACCCAATAATAATTGTCTTGGCAATTTTACATAGACATTACATGATAATCAGTAAAATACAATACAATTAATACTTATCTTAGCAATGGTTTATCAGAGCTCTAACAACATTGTGCTTAATCAAACACTGGAAATGCAATCCAGGCAGGAACAAATTTGTGAATAATATCACATATTCTATATGAAGAGCACAAGAAATGCAATTATATTTGTTTATTTCAAACAAAATTTATGTTTAGCTTAAAAATGTTCTGTAGTTTTTAAATTCAGCAAGCATGACTATAAGTTGGGTGAGAAAGATGTAAAGGAGAGAAGCCTTATTTACAATTTCTGCAAAATTACTGTAAAGAGAATTAATATGTAAAAACTTGAGAACCTTTTAATTAGATGCAGTACTTTTTCCTGAGGGCAGTTTAAATGCTTGTTGCTACTTGAAAGTATTGTGCTGCTTGCTGCAGAATACTATACACAGCTGCTCAGAAATGACTGGTAATGAATTCAGTGAACCTTGGTCCTTGGTAAATGATATAACATTGCAGCTTTGCAATCTATAGAGCTTTCTAGATATGACTGTCATAAATGACTTTAGTACTGTACTTGCTCATTTATAATTAACAATAGCAATTTTATGCTTTCAATTCAAGTCTGGAGACAGTTGGTACATGTATATTTCACTTGCTGATAGTATAATGTATGATGGAGCAGGCACAAAGCATGATTGGACTTAAGAGATATGCAAAGCATGATACTTCATACACAGTCAATATTTTTGAAAAACAAAGATAGTTTGAGATAGTTTGTATGTGTATAATTGGACACACATGAATTCACTCTTCTACCTTCCATGGTGCATTCTTTCTCCTTACAGTATTTGTAATGCTTAATATCAGCTTTATTTGAAATTCTGTACTATCTACTTTATTAGTAGCGAATTGTTTCTGTCTAAATAATCTTAAATATTGACACTGGACGCAAGACTGAAATATATCTAAGCATCAGTGTTTGTCCTATTTCTAATTATTACATGTTGAACTATCTGTAGTATTTTGCAGAATTTCTCTCTCCTAATTTTCTTCATGTAATTCTTAAATAGTGCAATTTACACGTATCTCTCTCTTGATTTGTTTGACTGGAACCTCTCTTCTGGATGACATCAGGTGAAACTAGTATCTTCTGTAGTCTGCCTTTGGGCTTTTTTATAATGAGTAGCCTGTTAATATTAATCGGAGCAAAGTATATCTCAGGTTAGTTTATATTTTGAAATGTCTTGTTTTTACAAGATAATCACTGCTAGATGATTTAAATACTTTGTTTGAAAAAAGTGTTTAGTATTGTTGTATATGAAGAAATATTTAATGATACTGGCTCTTAACCATTTTAATTTAAAAGTTCATATAGGAAATGCAGAAAATATTTAAAAACCTGCCATTAATTTTTTCTACTATTTCAAATCAATTTTAAAAAGTGGGGAAGGATGCCTGAATAAATCTTGAGGTACGCATCCTAGTTATTTCTTTTTTGAGGTTTTATAACTACTGAAAAAAAACACATATCTGAAAAAAATATTAATCAGAATTTGTGATTTTATAAGTAAATTTTTTAAAAATTTCTAGATTAGAAAAATATATTGTAAGATCTTACATCTGAAGTTGATTGTTATCCCTTTCAAATTAGTTTCCTTTAGATACCACAAAACTCATAACTTAAAGCAAAATTAGCCTCCCTAAAACATTGCTTATTTTGATTTAAAAATAATAAGTTACATAATTTTTCTATTTTAAAAAATGATAGTTAATATTTCGTCAGAGTTCCTTTTCCTATTCAACTTGAGAAATGTGAATAGCTAAATTGACTTGGTCACAAATGAAAACTATGCTTAGCAAAATGAAGAATCTCTTCATAGCTTAAAACATATACAGAAAATATAAATTAATCTTGTACACGGACAGATAATACAGATACTATTGGCAGAGGAATTTCAAGAAGCATTTATTCAGGTGATATTTACCAGAAGTAATGAACTTTTCCCCCCAGCTCTGTACAAATGGGTTGTTACGTATAAAAGAGAATTTTATTTTCATTCTTTAATAAACTTAAACAATAGGTAATTTGTTCTTTGAATTACCGGTATTTACAATTTACAAAAAAATTACTTGCCTGATTAATTATATGGTACATTGATTCTGATCAGTCATCTACTACAGATTCTTCTTTTTTAGGCAGAAATCATTCAAATAAAATACACATACTGTATATGAAAGACAAATCAAAGACGGAGAAAGAATTATGTAAAAGACTTAAATAATGAGATGTTTGCTTATACTAGAATTTACCTGGATTATAAAATGCTATATTTATTAATTAGCACAATTCAGATTTAAATATGAATTTTTAAAACTTGTTTAAAGTCCAAAAATACTAGATACTTATCATGTAAGGTATAGTACTTACTTAATGAATACAGGTAGTCCTCTACTTACGACCACAATTGAGCCACAAAATTTATGTTGTTAAGTGAGACATTGTTATTGAGTTGTGTCCCATTTTATGACCTTTCTTGCCACAGTTGTTAAGTGAATCACTGCAGTTGATAAGTTATAACACGGTTGTTAAGTGAATCTGGCTTCCCCATTGACTTTGCTTGTCAGAAGGTCGCAAAAGGAGATCACATGACCTTGGGACACAGCAATAGTCATAAGTATGAACCAGTTGCCAAGCATCTGAATTTTGATCACGTGATCATGGGGATGCTGCAAAGGTTGTAACTGAAAAACGGTCATAAGTCACATTTTTCAGTGATGATGTAACTTTGAACAGTCACTAAATGAACTGTTCGACTTTCGAGGATTACCTGTATACAAAAGGAAGGAATGTGTGAAACACTATATATGCTCCAAAGCAGGTCTCTATATAAAAATCTACCAGTAAGATGCTTCCAAGTTTGAGCTTGCTGTGTCATGCTCTCCCTCCTCAAATGTTGCATCCCCAAAATCTCACAATAAGAATCTTTTACAAGCTGCTTCTCTGGATTCTATAGTAACTTACAGCAGGAATCACTTTCTGCATATAATTACATTATTATTTTACACTTTTTCATCATAATATTCAAGGTGGCATAATATTCAACACGGAGTTTTCTGGAAACTCTTATTCAGAACTAGACTTCTTGGTTTCAGGAAAGTTCTGCTGAGACCATACCTTGGTGTAGTAATGTAAGACTGCAACTGAGTTACATTTTGAATAGAACATTTGAATGTAGAAAAAGAAATGTTTTATGAGCCACAGAGGTGGTCTGCTGAATATAGAAGTCTTTCTACTATAAAGTGGAAAATTCAGAGTATTTTATTCTTATCAAAGGACAGCTTCCTTACACAAGGCAAGCATACATAATTCCATATTATTTTGGATTGAATGCATAAATAACATTTGATGTTGAAATTATTCCATTTTTAATATTTATTAATTCTTTTTAAAAAACTATTGTAAAAAAGCAATTTCTGACTTGATGTCTCTTGCTTAAATTTTGAAAGCAGTTTTGTATGCAGCTTTCTTGAGTACTGCTGCTACATATGCTCCTTTGCAGTTCATATATGTAAATACGGTGGTGCTCAAAAGTTGGTGAAACCTTTTGAATTTCAGTATTTCTATATAAATATGACCTAGGTTCTGGATAATTTTCCCCAATAAATCAACAATCAAGTACAGTGTATTTGATTCATTTGTTTTCATTGGGTTCTTTTTATCAAATTTTAGGATTCTGTGAAGAAAGTTCATATTTTAAGTCATATTTCTGCAAAAATATTGAAAATTCAAAAGAATTCACAAACATTTAAGCACTGTATATTTAGAGCAGGTGTAATGTTTTTTAGTGAACATATGTTCTCTGGACAGATATATTTAGACATATATTTTCTGGATAGATATAGTCTCTGGATAGAAAACTAGTTTATTTTTTATTTTTTGCTTTTAAGTCACATGCAATGGTGTTTTGTGAAGCTGTAAACCATTTTTGAATGAATGGTGCTTTACAGAGTTGAGATGCAAGCTGTTCCATTTAGTTAAAAAAAAATCATTTCAGCATTTAACTTTATATATTTATAAAGTTTTTCCTCTTCTGTTCCTATTCCAGTAGACAGAGAACTTGTTACACTGAAATGGGGAATGGGGAAAAAGGCAATTAGAGGAGCACTTTAAAATCCTCTAGTGCTGTTGTTACTCAATAAAGCAATTGCCATTGCATATGTTTTCTATAATGCAATTTTATGCTTCTATAGGTTAGATAATATAATCCATGCCTCAGGTTGGCACTGTTAGAATTTGATAGGTGATTTAGTTTCAGTTAATGATTTTCCCAGAAAATATTATAAGCATTGTGTTATATTTATTCTCTTAACAAAAATTATTTGATTACTGATCCTTTTTTTCCCTTTCAGGTAAATTCAAATGAGGCATTTTAATGGATTTCAGGAGACTTTAACATCTCAAAAGAATGTGGTGCTTTCTTAACAATTTTAATGGCATTATTTTGACACAGTTCATTGTCAAAATAACTATTTAGGAAAAAGATTTAATCAGGAATGAGCAAATTATAGTTGCTACTACTTATCTGCTTTAAAAGTAAAGTGGAAAAAACTCTTGATTAACTTCTGTAACTGCCATCACTTGTTTTGTCCACTTTGAAATGAAACATGAAATAAAAAAAGTTAACTTTTTTTTAAAAAAAATCCAAATGGTACACTTCAAGAACGTCATTGTATACACTTACATAAAGTTGTGGTGATTTCTTTTTAGAAATTGCTTATAGCAATATTTTCCAAAATCATCTTTCTTATCCACTGATTAGATAACCTCGCTGAGAATTGAAGATTCAATAATATATTTTGTAACAAGGAAAGAACAATTATTTATTCCTCCTTTTCATATGCATTGGTTATCATATTAGGGATTCTAAGCTACTAAGTAAAACTAGTAGACTTCAGAAAACGTATTTAAAATTAAAATTAGTATTTAAAATATACTGCGTATGTATAGCAAGAAAGCTATATATTTAAAATACTGTAGTATAAATCGAATTGCCAAGTGTATGGATATGAAGATTAAATATGAGCTTAAAAAGTTCAGGTAACACTTATTTTAATAAATAATTATAATATTTCTGGGCTGTAGTTGAAAACCACAAACATTTTGCAATCTTTCATTTTACTTAAAAGTCTGGACCAAAACTTGCTTCTCAGTGGGATACATTATAAGCAGTGGCAATCATGATTTCTGGATATAATATTTTAGATATCTAAAGAATAAAATAACTTTTATAGGTCCCAAAGTTTAACACTAATGTATGTCAGAACAATACTATATTATATTCATACTTTCATTAAGAATTAAAACAAAATTGGTGGCTCCCAGATTTTCTTTCTTTCTTTTCTTTCAAACTGAGGAAATATCTGGTAAAATTTTGTCAAACAGCCCATAGAAAGTTCCATGTTCCTTGAAATTTATCTTCAATGCACACTATCCTTCTTTTCATAGTTAAGACTTCTCTAGGATAGGGCTCAGAATTTGCTTTGCCCACTACTGGAATGAGATGGAGTTGAAAATACAGTGAATCTAGGCTGCTACTATTTGGAGATGCTTCAAGACTATTCTAGTATAATGATAAAATGCCTGTGGAGAGAGATTAACATAGCTTCTTCCCTGCATTAAAAAATATATGAGTATAATTAAAAGTTAATAGAAAATTGATCTGCTCTTTTTTTTTTTAATAAAACTCACTTGATTCAAAGTACAGTGTGTAAACATATTGAAAGTAGCAATATTGTAATGTAAACACACTGGCAGCTAAAGAATATGTGCATGGTGAAACGGTTTCTGCGTCTCTCATTTCCTACATTTTTATAGAATATATATGTCATCAGTAAGGAAATAAGAATTGAAAATTCAAATAATGTTAAACTAATGCTTTTTCATAATTGTAAAAATGATTTTTGCCTTGATTTGAAATGTAGAATACTTATAGCAATTGTTGAACATTTTAACTGAAAACTAGTCTTGTTAATCAGTATTTCAGCTTTTTCATAAGCTGAATCTAAGACTACTTGTTCTTTCTTTTGTATCACAATTTATTGGTATATGTCACCATAAATGAACGTAAGCTTCCAAATGTCAATTTAACTGTACTTCCAGAGAGGCTTGTTAACTGTACTTCTAGACAGGCTTTATATATTTTAAGGCCATATTTGGCAAGCCAACATTTTCCCTGCTTCTGACAATGTAAAAGACTCCCCCCCCCACCAAAATAAGTTTAGAGTTCAGAGGAGAGAATACTTTTCTGGATATTTCTTTGGCAAGCTTGGCATAGATATCTTTGGCAAGATATGTCTATGCAAGCTTGGCATAGCCATACTTGTTCACAATATCTTACATAGGAATTATACCATTATATTGTGGCTGAAAATATAATTTTTTAAAGTTCTATTTTATAAACCTTGAAGTTAATCTGAAAAATGGCTTGTTTTATTATGCTCCCTGCTTAAGTTTCCTGCTTTGTATAGTGTATTGGGATTGGCATCTTCAGATACGATTCATGAAAGTATATAGGATATTAAATTAAGTTGATAAGATTATAATTATAGTTGGAATTTTGCACAATGTACTACCACTTTTTCTATAAAACAAAATTAAATTAATTGTTGGAACTGCTCACTTTTTGTGAATGGAATTTTTTTCTATATAATTTGAATTATTAAATGGATACACTGAAAATGTGAAATAGAAAAGTTGTCAATATTGCACTTGTAGAAATATATGTGATTTAAAATGTCTTTAGTCTTGTTCTCAATTATGTTTGTGATGGAACCCATAAATAAAATGCTAATGAAATCTTCACTTCTGGAATTTTTTTACTGAAGCTTGTGATAAATAATGTAATATCAACTTTAAGAATCACAATCTTGAATATATTTTTTTGGCCTTAAAATAAAAAGTTTACATTTTAAAGTCAAACTGAATATTTTCTTACCCAGCCTTTCAACAGTTAGGAAGCCAATACAGTATAATGCATCTTGTATTATCTATAGCAAGAAACCTGATATGCTTCATCTGCTAGAATGGTGTTTATTGTTATCATGTTTACTTGAATTACTACATTCTGTCTAAGCAGTTATCAGCTCTCCAGTCAGTTCAAGGTAATGCTACTAGCACCAGCCAATGATAGATCACTGAAACTGAACTCCACTGGAATTAACAATAGGCATGCATTAGATTATTTAATGGATAACATTTTTGAAACAAGTTTGTGTGTACTTCTACAGAAGTACACTCCAATGCACATTTTTTCTAGTTGAAGAATGGAAAGATTAAAGTCATTTTTAAGTAAACGAAACTATAAGGTTAGACCATGGATACCCAATATCAGGATCCAGGCTTATTACTCCACGTTTATACCAAATTGTAGTATTTACATACATGAATAAACTCTATTCCTATTTGCTGTTTCACCCAGGACCTACACTGTACCTACTGTACTTTTTGAATGCATCGTTAATATATTACTTGGGAATCAAGCAAGTACCATAGATCAAAGTAATGTCTGTATTTATACACTACGTAGCAGTCTAGTTAAGCATTCACTCTTGTCAATTTCAGTCCTATGCAGGATATTCTACCTTTGCTTTTTTATAATATTTTCAGAGAGTATGAGAGCATCTGCCCAAAGTATATGTCAATAATTTATTAATCCCAGCACTTAAAAGCGTGTCATGGTGCATATCTTTATCAAATTATCAAATAAGTCTTAAGGCAGTTGAGGTGAAACTTCAACATTTTAATTAAAAACTAGCTCAGTTAAGAAAATTAAAAGAATATCTTGTAACAGTTTTATTTTTATCCTGGCCTTCTTCCCATTCCAGATAAATTTTAAAATTGTTTTATTTAAATCTGTATAAAAAAATTTTCCCTAATTTTATTGGAGCAGTTTGAAATAAGTAAAGAATTTTTGGCAATACATTCATTTTTATAGTGGCTATTCTCCCAATTAAAGAAATTTGTAATTTGGTCCAATTTTCCAAATCTTTTTGAATTTTTTGTATCAATTTAGAGTAGTTGTCATATTTTATTGAGGAGCATTTTGCTGTCATCCAGATCCCTAAATATTTGACTCTTTTTGTTACCTGAATTCCCAATAGCTTCTCCAGTTCCCTATCCTGTTTTTGTGTAAGATTTTTTGTTATTATTTTTGTTTTTTCCTTGTTTATCTTTAGACCAGCAACCTTGCCAAAATCCTCTATCTTCTGCAATAATTTAACTCCTGAATTAAAAGGTTCCTCAATAATAAACACTATGGTATTCATCGGCAAACACTTGCATTTTATAGTCTTCTTTTTTTATTTTAAGTCCTTTTATTTCCTGATTTCCTCTTACCTGGTTCAACAACACCTCCAATGATAGTATAAACAATAAGGGGGATAGCGGACATCCTTGTCTAACACCTTTCATAATGCTTATTGTCTCTGTCATATCACTGTTTATCATTATTGTAGCCGATTGTAGTAAATATATTGCTTCAATCATTTTGATAAATTTGTCGCCAAATTTCATAGTTTTTAATTGCATCGTGAAAAATTTCCAGTCCAAATTGTCGAAAGCCTTTTGCGCATCCACAAATATTAAAGCCAATTGTCTCTCTGAATGTACTTCATAATATTCTAATACGTTCATAATCGTCCTTGTATTGTTTCGAATTTGGCATTTTGGAAGAAATCAATTTTGATCTGAATGAATAATTTGATTTAATATTGTTTTTAATCTTTTTGCCATAATATCATAAATATTTTATAGTCCGAATTCAAAAGTGAGATTGGTCTGTATTTTTTAATTGAATAGTTGTCCGCATCCTCCTTTGGTATTAAAGTTATATAAGCTTCTACCCATGATTTTGGCAGTTTGGCATGTTCTAAAACCTCATTGTATAATTCTAACATTTTTTCTTCCAGTATTTCCTGTAGTTTTTATATATCTCCGCTGGTAGCCCATCCGGCCCTGGTGTTTTGTTGTTTGTTTGCTTATTTTAACTCCCTTAATGTTATTTTGTCGTTTAGCATTATTTGTGTCTCCTCCGGCAAGATTGGCAAATTTTTGTTATACAAGTAATTCTTGATGTCCTCTTCCTTGATTTCCTCATGTCTGAACAAAGTCTTTTTTTCTTCCAGTCCATGTTGCAATTCTCCCTCTTCATCTCTCAGTTGTTGGATATTTCTTTTTGTTTTTTCTTTCCTTAATTTATGGGCCAACCATCTCCCAGGTTTGTTTGCGAATTCAAAATAGTTTTGTTTCATAGCTTTAATATTACGACTCATTTCTTCTTGTGTTATCAGATTAATCTTATGCTTAATTAAATCTCTTTCCTCTTTATATTTATTATTTAGTGGTTCTTTCTGCATCAATAATTCCTGTTCCTTGAGCTTTGTATGCAAGTTTTCCAATTTTTCCTTTTTTTCCCTTATTTTTCTTTGCTGTATATGCAATTGTCAGCCCTCTCAAATAAGCTTTCATTGTGTCCCACACATTTTGGATCGATGTTTGTTCCTTTGTATTTTCCTTAAAAAAAAGTCTAGTTCCCTTTCTATCTTTTGTATATATGCTTTTTCTTTTAAAACGTTTTCATTAAGTGTCCACCTGGCTGTTTTTCTTCTCCTTCCTCTCCATTTTATTTTAACTGGGCTATGGTCGGCCCATTTATTAAGTAAGATCTCTATTTCTTCTATTTCGGTTATCAGCTCTGGATTCATCCAGGCCATATCTATTCTCGACCATGATCTGTGGGGGTTTGAGAAAACCGTGTATTGTCTCCTTTGCGGGTTTAATTTCCTCCATGCGTCATATATATCCAATTCTTTGGCCATATAAAAGAAATAGAGGAGGTTTTGGACTTCCAGATTGGGAACTATACCATCAAGCGGCAGCGGTAACATGGCTAAGGGAATGGATATTGCTTAATAATAAAAGAATATTAACCATAGAGGGCCATGATTTACAGGTAGGCTGGCACGCTTTCATCTGGGAAGGAAAACACAAATCACATAAGTACTTTCAGAGACACCATGTGAGGGGAGCATTATTAGAGGACTGGATGGAGATCAAGAAAAAATACTATATTAAAATTCCAAAATGGATATCTCCTATGGAAGCAACAATTTACCCGAATGTTTTAGATTTAGACAAGAAAGTGATCTACAAAGACTTATTGGATGAACAAAATAACCTTAAATCAAAACAAGATTTGGCATTGGCTGGAATAAAAATAGATTGGTGGCCCTATCTGCAAATTCAATCTAGGTATAAAAAAGATATGTCACAATACGGATTTCAAAAAGAATATCAAGAACTGGACAAAATTTTAACAGGAATTGAAGATAAAATGATATCAAAAATTTACAATTGTCTATTAAATGTTAAAATGGAGGAGGAAACAGTTAAAGAAGTAATGGTGATTTGGGCTCAAAACTTCAGTTACACAATTGAATTGGAGTACTGGGAGAAAATTTGGAATCAAAATTACAAACTCACAATGGCAGCATCTTACAAAGAAAACATCTATAAAAAGTTCTATAGATGGCACCTACCTCTGGCAAGATTGGCAAAAATGTCCTTAAAAATTACATTATTAAATGTTGGAAATGTAAACACGATCAGGGGACGTACTACCACATGTGGTGGACGTGCCCAGAGGCAAAAACATATTGGAGAAAGATTCAAAGGTGGATAGAGGAAATTATAGAACAAAAATTAGAACTAAAACCAGAATTGTTTTTGTTGGGGATTATAAAAGGAAAGATAAACAAAAATAATCAATACATTATACTTCATATAACGACAGCGGCCAGAATTACTTACGCCCAACATTGGAAATCAGAAACAGCCCCTACAAGCACAATGATAACTAAAAAGGTATTAGAATGCGCTGAAATGAATAAATTAACATTGGAAATACACGACAGAGGAAACAGAATATTATAAAATATGGAACAGATGGTACAATTGGCTGGAATATAAAAGTAAAATTAATAGATAATAAGTATGACAATAATAAATCAAAATATGTATGGATATTTGTATTTATGTATATAGACGTATGGAAATAGGGTGATAGGTGGATATAACTAGACAAGATGATAGATATTAAGAAGAAATTGTATGTAGAATTTAGGAAATATATATGAATAATATACAGTGTTAAAGAGTAAGAGTTATTAAAGTAAAGTATGTACACCGATACGGTATGCTGTAAAATGAATTTTATAGGGTATGTGGTGTTATGTTATGTCATGTTGTGTTATGTTGTTTTTGTATTTGTGGTTTCAAGAGCCGAGGTGGCGCAGTGGTTAGAGTGCAGCACTGCAGGCTACTTCAGCTGACTGCTAGCTGCAGTTCGGCGGTTCAAATCTCATCGGCTCAAGGTTGACTCAGCCTTCCATCCTTCCGAGGTGGGTAAAATGAGGACCCAGATTGTTGGGGGCAATATGCTGACTCTGTGAACCGCTTAGAGAGGGCTGTAAAGCACTATGAAGCGGTATATAAATCTAAGTGCTATTGCTATTGCTATTGCTATTTTAATGTTGTTTTTAAAAGAGAAAACTGTTTAATAAAAACTATTTTTAAAAAAAAATTAAAAGAATATAATGGTATAAAGTATGCTTCTTTATTTTAATTTTATTTTTATTTTAAAATACTTTAAAAGTATAATTAAATCATGACATGGTGATTATAACAAAAAGGCCAATTTATTTATTATTTACTTATTTCATTCATTCAATTTATATGGCTGGCCAACTCCAATTAGTGGCCCTGGGCAGCAATAACTCAACAAAAAATACAAAATAGACAATTGGCAGCCAAGATAAAACAAAAAAACCATCAGTACAAATACAATTCAATATATTTCAATGGAACTAATTCGCAAGCTCCAACAGACAATACAACTCACAAGGCAATCAACACAAGCATGTATTCTGAGCCTTGAAAAAGGCCAACATATTTGGGGCCAATCTTATTTCCTTGGAGGATGTTCTGCAGGGCACACTGCTTTTCTAATACCCTCTCTACAATTCCAGGCTGCTTATTCATATCCTTTCTTGATGATATGCCCTCTTTTCAATTCATATATGTGCGTGTGGTTTCCAAAATTCACAATGCTTTTATGTGGAACCATATTGGCTTTTTCTATACTGTCATTTTTTTAAATTACAGTATATCACAGAAGTGAGTACACCCCCTCACATTTTGTAAATATTTAAGTATATCTTTTCATGTGACAATACTGAAGAAATGACACTTGGCTACAATGTAGTGAGTATACAGCTTGTATAACAGTGTAAATGTGCTGTCCCCTCAAAATAACGCAACACACAGCCATTAATGTCTAAACTGGTGGCAACAAAAGTGAGTACACCCCTAAGTGTTAATGTCCAAATGGGGCCCAAGTAGCCGTTTTCCCTCCCTGGTGTCATGTGACTCGTTAGTGGTACAAGGTCTCAGGTGTGAAGGGGGAGCAGGTGTGTTTAATTTGGTGTTATCGCTCTCACTCTCATACTCGTCACTGGAAGTTCAACATGGCACCTCATGGCAATGAACTCTCTGAGGATCTGAAAAAACGAATTGTTGCTCTACATAAAGATGGCCTAGGCAGGGGTTCGGCAACGTGTGGCTCTAGAGCTGCATGCAGCTCTTTGGGCCCTCTCCTGCGGCTCCCTGTCAGATGATCTCACCACTGGGTGGCCACTCCCTTCCCCCTCCCCTCCCTCCTCACCTGCCCTGACAAGAGAAGGGTGACTGCAGCGGATGGAGATGTGCTCCGTATTCCAGAGTGGGAGTGAAGCGCCCCTCTACTTGCCTCTTTTTCCGGCCCTTGTTGGTGCTATGCGCACCTCGGCCGCTGGGGGAGACGCATGACTTTTCTCCGTGCCGAGACACTGGCTGGGCCACCCAGCTGCAGCCGATGCTCTGTGTCATAATGGGCTCCAGGAAGAGGAGGAGGGGATGCCGTCTCCCCCATTGTGCAGCACGCTAAGTTTAAGTGCAAGAGCAGCAAGCAGCCATGGAGGCAGTGAGAGGAATATGGGGAGACGCGCAACTTTCTCCACCCTGAGACACAGGCTGGGGTGCGTCTCCCCATATTCCTCTCACCACCTCCGTGGCTGCTTGCTGCTCTTGCACTTAAACTTAGCACGCTGCACAATGGGGGAGACGGTGTCCCCTCCTCCTCCTGGAGCCCATTACGACGGAGAGCATCGGCTGCAGCTGGGCGGCCCAGCCAGTGTCTCGGCGCGGAGAAAAGTTGTGCGTCTCCCAACAAGGGCCGGAAAAAGAGGCAAGTAGAGGGGCGAGTCTCCATCTGCCGCCATCGCCCTTCTCAGGGCAGGCGAGGGTGGGGGGGCAGAGGGGGGGCAGCCAGCCGACAGGGAGCCACAGCAGGGGGACGAAAGAGCTTCATTTATCTGGGAACCTGAAATGACTCTTGATTTAAATCATATGGTAAAAAGCACCCAAAGAAGAAGAAAGAACAACATCAGCCAAAAAAACAACAACCCAACCTTCGCCTGTTTTTGGAAATTGTTCAAGAGGGAATGCGCGCGCACACACACACACACACACGAGGGAGAAAGAGAAAGGAAAGAGAGATGAGAGACAGAGAGGGCTGCCTTCCGTTTCCTGCTGCAGTCGGGCAGCGAGAGAGAGAGAGATTCAGCTCTGTCTGCTCCCCTCAAGGTAACCTCATGGCGCTGAGCTGTAACAGCCTGAGAGTCACTCCTTTTGCAATGCAAGGTTTATTTTTGTATTTTTCCAGGGACAGAAAGAACGTGGCTGAATTTCCTAACAGTTATTCCCTGGGTGTGGGGGTTGGGAAGTGGGGGAAAGGGAGGAAGGAAGGGAGGAACACACACACACAGAGAGAATGAGAGTCTATTCCCCCTAAAATCCTTGATTTGTCTTATCTAATCTACTGAGCTGCAGAACAAGAAGAAGCACAAGACGACAAAAAACCTGACAGGGGTTTATAAAATCTGTAACNGAGGGAGGAGGGGAAGAGAGAAAGGAAGAGAAAGAAAGTGAGAGGAAAAAGAGAGAAACAGAAAAGAGAGGGAGAATGGGGAGAGGGAAAGGAAAGAAAGGAAGGAAGGAAGGGAGGAGAGAGAGATGAGAGAAAGAGATGAGAGGGAGGGAGGGAAAGAGAGAAAGAGAGGGAGAAAAAGATGGGGAGGGGGGGAGAGAAAGATGAGGGAGGGAGGAAGAGGGAGAGAGAGAGAGAGAAAGAGATGAGAGGGAAGGAGAGGGAGAGGGAGAAAGAGATGGGAGAGGGAGAGATAGGGAGAAAGAAAGATGGGAGAGAGGGAGAAAGAGAGAGGGAGAGAGAGAGATACCTGTTTCCCATAGAAAAGAAAACACCGAGAGCCACAAAACCTGAATAGGTATGGCTGGGGGGGTGGTCATGTGACTCGGGAGTGAGTGACATCGAGTTGGCCACCCCCACCCAGGTTTTGTGGCTCCCGGTGTTTTCTTTTCTGTGGGAAACTGGTCCAAATGGCTCTTTGGGTTTTTAAGGTTGCAGACCCCTGGCCTAGGCTATAAGAAGATTGCCAAGACCCTGAAACTGAGCTGCAGCACAGTGGCCAAGACCATACAGCAGTTTAACAGGACAGGTTTCACTCAGAACAGGCCTCGCCATGGTCGACCAAAGAAGTTGATTGCCCGTGCTCAGCATTATATCCAGAGGTTGGCTTTGGGAAATAGACGTATGAGTGCTGCCAGCATTGCTGCAGAAGATGAAGGGGTGGGGGGTCAGCCTGTCAGTGCTCAGACCATACACCGCACACTGCATCAAATTGGTCTGCAGGGCTGTCGTCCCAGAAGGAAGCCTCTTCTAAAGATGATGCACAAGAAAGCCTGCAAACAGTTGGCTGCAGACAAGCAAACTAAGGACATGGATTTCTGGAACCATGTCCTGTGGTCCGATGAGACCAAGATAAACCTATTCGGTTCAGATGGTGTCAACCGTGTGTGGTGGCAACCAGGTGAGGAGTACAAAGACAAGCGTGCCTTGCCTACAGT